>JAVJIF010001023.1:0-69826 GCA_038442645.1 Agave tequilana | reverse complement strand
GAGATGTTTTTAATGAAAGGAACAATCCCTGGAAAGAGAATCTAAGCGTGGTAATTTTGATTTTATTGAATATTTTTATCTAAGATTCATGAAAAGCAGAAGTTAAACATGATATATCATAAACTTATAGTTTATAACATTATCTAGATATTAGGGGAATCTAAGTTTCATAAGGGAATTTTAAATCTGGTCGAATATTAAATTCTAGTTCAACAATTTAATCTTAGATAAGAATTCTTGATGGAAAATTCATGGTAGGATAATCTATCTAAAAATTTAAAACAAAATTGTAATTCATAAAAATTTAATTTTTTACTTACTTTGATTGATCCCTGATTTGTCATATATATTGCATTTATATTGTCACTTTATCACACTTGTTAGCTAATAAATTCTATTAATAAGTTGTCTTTTTCTTTGCTAAATGTAGGCCCAAGTGCTCAAAGAAAGAAAAAGAAAAAAGCCCAAAAGCCCACCAAATTCTGAATTAATTCATAATAAATTCAAAATGAAGAAATCAGGGCTAAATCTTGGCATATCAAGAGGTTGAGAAAAATCCTCTCTGAATCAGCGATTGAAGCCACAAAATCAAAGGCTGTTTCGTCAACGATTGGAGCAGAAACAAGAAACCAGTAGGAGATATGGGATACTCTTCAAACCAGTAGCTTCCCCCCTTGGGTGTGGCCACCTGGCCACACCAAGGCCGCGAAAATGCGGCCCAAGCCACGTTCCTCTGCGGCCACAGATTCTGTTGGAGAGCGTTTGCTCCCCCAATCTTCCCGGATCTCCTCTTTTATGTTTTTGGCTATAAATAGATGTTTCAACAAACAAGAAAAAGGCAGCGAAAACTAGGATTAAGTTTTTGTATTTATTTTCTAGGATTTAGGCTCTTTGTTAGCTAGACGAAAGTTGTAATCTTGCTTTTTAATTTGTAGTCCAGTATCAAAATTTGTGAGAGAGAGGACTTAGAGCTTATACTTGAAGACTGAAGTGACAACAATACAAAAATCGAGCCGAGTTTTCTTCCTCTGCAGTACGGTATGGTTTGCAAAATGCTTATGTTTTTCTTCATTGTTTTCTATGGATCACTACTAACATTTTTCTGGGCTAGCTATCATTACTCTCTCTGTTCTTCTCTTCTATTTTTAAAAAGAAAAAGTCCCGATGACTCATATGCATGCCTCACTTAAAAACCTTTCTTTTTGAAAGTGTTCGTGAAGGCACATGAGGATGGAAATGGATAGTTGAATTCCATAATTCGTTTCATGAACATCTCTTGAATTGTTTTTAATTCATTCTTGCTTCTTCGTGCTGGATGTTTTAATATTCGATTCTAAACGATTTCTTGAAGAAAAGACTCAATTCTTCTAACCATCTTATATGCTTTACTTAAGCTTTCTAAAAACCAACTTTAAGTTTTGCAAATGATCACTTGAGGGACTTAACATTTTAAGAGAAGAATGAACATTTGAGTAGTCTAATAGTGAGCCCAGACTTTCTTCATTATTACAAACAACAAAATAATTTTCAAGCTTTTCTAAATCACTTCTCCAAACTTTTTCTAAAAGTTGCAATTTTTCTTTGAATCATCTCTTTCTTTCCATTCTCTTTTTCATAAAAAACGACACCATTCCTTGTTTCTAAACGATTCATCGAAAAGCTTTCATCGCATCCCTCCTTGTGGACACGACCAGTTAGCCACAAGCTACCCATAATTCTTAAACTCATTGATTGTTCTTTATTTTAGCAATCAATTTTTGGCGCCGTTGCCGGGAGGGAACGTGTAGTTGTTTTAACAAGTTTTATGTGTTGTTTCAGGGACTTGAAGATCAAGATTTAGCAACAAGCTTTGCCAAGAAGACTTGCAATTCTGTACCCCTACTCTCGAAAGTAGGAAACAGAATTTCAAGAAATTGCTTTGTAAAATCTGAAAAATTCATTGGACTACTAAAACTTTATTTTGCAGGACATATTGCTCGCAAAGTTTATGTTTTTATATGTCATATTTTGTGCTATTTCTGCTATCCAACATCCCTATTTTAAGTCAACAGTAAAAAACCGTGTTGAAAAGTTAAAAAAATTGATTAGACATTTGCATTCTAGGCACGAGTCTTTTCAATTCCTTTACTTTACTGTTGAAAAGTGTTGGAGCAAGATACGTACTGATGGGAGATTCTGTCTCCTCGTTTTAAAATTACCGCAAGCGCACGTTCGTTCGATGTAGCACTTGAGGGTCGGTCCACAGGGACAGGTGGTTCTTTTGGTTATGACCTTCTACACGAATGGATCAAAAATTTTGTGTAGTTTGTTCTAAACTAAATTGTCAATCTAAGAAAAGTCAAGTGCCCAGTGTCGAATCTCCTAAACTAGCATCAAGTGGTCAATCTTGGTCTCCATACTAATATGTTGTTACTTACCAAAATCTCTATTCCTATAGGTAAAGTAAGTCTGAATACTAGATCTAAGCACATGGTATTATCTCATCACATGGTCCATCAAATGTAAATAAAATGACTAATAATTAAAAGCGTAAAATTCTAAGCATGGACCATTGACTACTAATACATACCTTGTCAAATACTAGTGATTCTAGAAATAATCTCCTAAAAGTTCTAGGTCAATTGGTGAGTACAACAATCAGAGTTATAAACTACAGGTTTACCACAATATCTAGCCTAAGTCCATCTTTCCCTTGGGCGCTAGAAAATTAGTTACTCATGACTAAAATTAACAATCAACTAAACTAACTACTCAGTTTAAAGTTATCTAAAATTTATTAAACAATTAATTGCAAAGCATGTATATTAACAACTAATTAAATTAAATTAATTAAAAAAATAAAAAAAATAAAAAAACTGAGCTGCAGGGGCGCCTGGGGCCGCCCCTGCCTCTTCAAATTGGGGCGCCAGGGTGCGCCCCCCTCTCCTTTCAAATGGAGGGCGCCAATTAGGGGTGAGCATCGGTCGTTCGGTTCGGTTTTTGCTAATTTTTGCAAAACCGAACCGAACCGATTAGACTTAGTAACCGAACCGAACCGAACCGACTAAGTTCGTTCGTTTTTCGGTTTTTTCGGTTATTTTCGGTAGGCCAATATTTTCCCATCATTTCTTACATTTTTTAATCACCATTATATTTATCATCCTTTAATATTCCTAATCTCAAATATTCAATACCCAAATTAAAAATAGAAAAAGACCCTAACCTTAATGTGAATTAAAAATTCATATTCTTAAAACTTTTACGCTATATTTGGGCTCTTATATCAAACTCACATATTATTACTAACTTTTAATGGTAAGAATGAAAAAAAGAACTATATTATATAAATATTATTCTTAATTGTGATGGTGTACTTAACATAACTTTCACATATTCAATATTAAAAGATGGTATTGCTAGAAGTAATGAGATAAGTTTTCACCAGTTTTTGTTATGAACTATATGATTCACTAAATGAATTTGGGTGGGGTGATATATAGGGTAGAGATTCGTTCGGTTCGGTCGAGTTCGGTTTTTGAAACACAAAACCGAATCGAACCGAACTAGAGAGCGTTCGGTTCGATTCGGGTTCGGGTTTCGGTTTTTAGTCGGTTATTTCGGTTAACCCGAACTCTGCTCACCCCTAGCGCAATGGGCGCCCTCTGTTCTGTTGTGCAGAGGCGCCAACAGGCGCCTCTGTACTTTTTTTTTTCTTTTTTTCTTTTTTTTTGGTAATCTAAATCATAAGATTAAAATAGCATTACAGAGAGAGAGATTTCATTAAAAATAATAAAAATAAAAATAAAATAAAATTCTTACCTCTACATCTGAGATTGGAATTAGAAGAGACCTCCATTAGATAAAACAACTTTGAAAAATTGGCCAAAATCCAAGACTTGATTATGAGAGAAAAATTCTAAAAAATAAAAACCCTGGAAAAAAACTCCCCCAAAAACCCTAGCTTTCATTGGCTTTTATAAGCCATGAAATGCTATTCTCACATTTTCTCTAAACATGACACTCTCACAAATGTTCTCCTTTCCATCTCAGTTACAAGTCAAATCTGGAGTAAAAATATCGCAAGAGAAAATAATTACATTCAACCCCCTCAACCTTTCATAATTGCGCCCAGATTTGTTCAATGACAGTATCAGAATGTTTTTTTGACTTTTACGGTAGGTAATGGCTGAATCAGCAAAACCTCTCAACACAAAAGTTGTAGATCTTCGAATTCTCTTTCCGTAGCATCTTAAATGATTTTATTTCGGAGTCTTGTAGCTCAAGTTATGATTAAAATACCGCGACATACTGGAAAAGCAACCCTCAATCTTTTACAAACTCTGCGTGATTTTTTTTGCTGAAAGTAACCGGATTCTTCTTTCTCTTTCTTTTACCTGTTTCCTGCAAAAGTTCAATCAACTATACCCGAGTAGCATTATTTATATACAAATAATAGATAATATGGGAATGAAAATGTGACAAAATTATGCTGATCAAATCCCCCACACCTATCTTTTGCTAGTCCTCGAGCAAAACTGATAAAAAGAAAAAGAAAAACTAAGCTACTCTAACTTACTTTCTGTAACACCCTGCTCCCCGGTATACGTATCACCGTATCTGTACGCGATACGACGTACAAATTTGATTTGACCTCTGTAGTATTCCGATTGACCTGATTTCATTTCAAAATCATTTCCTAATATTGTAGATTTTTCAGGATTTTCTGGAAATTTTCTGGATTATTTTGGAAAATCTCCGTTGTCGGTGTCGACCGATACCGATAACCTGCCTTCCGATTTTTATTTCACAAACGGAGTTGAATTTGGAAAATCCGCTTTTACCGTATGTCTTAGACTCACATGAGCTACGTTCGGGTATTTTTGGGGATTTTTCTAAATTTATCGAAATCCGGCCAAACCGGTGTCGCCGTATCGCGAGACACTCCGGGATTTTTAAATTCGCAAACCGGATTGAGTTTTAGCAAACCGTCTTCATATTACGTCTCAGAATTTTTTTCTCTATTTTTTATAATTTTTTGGGCACCGTTCAGAGGTAGTCAATATATCGGGCTAATTTAGGAATAATAAAATATTATTTTTTTAATCTCATTTTCTTTTTTCTTTTTCTTTTTCTTTCTTTTTCTTCTTCTTTCCAGTGAGTTCCTCCACCGACATTTACCCACCGACCTTCTCCTCCCTTTAAATCCTCTCTCTCTCTCTCCTCTTCTCCCCTAATTCTCTCTCTCCATCTCTAATTCTCCAACTCCCTCTCTCCCTCTTCTCTCTCTCAATCTCTCTCTTTATCTCACTCTCCATATCTCTCTCTCTCTCTCACCCCCTCTCTGGTGAAGTCGACGGCATGCAGGGGGCCGGCCAGGCGCTGGCGGCGTAGGAGGCGCCGGCGGCGCGGGCGGTGGAGTGGCGCCGCGGCGCACCCTCTTATTCTCTCCCGTCTCTCTCTCGTGCTGGTGGGGTGATCCAGTGGCCCTAGGCGTCGGAACAGGACCGTCGCCGGCGAGGCAGCGGCGCCGGCGGCCCCGGCGGTCGCGCCGGCAGCGGCCCGCGCCGGGCGGGCGGCCGTGCCGGGCGGCGGGCGGCGAGCGCGGGGCTGCGGGCGCAGCAGCCCGCTGCTGCCGTGGCTTCTTTGGGAAGAAACCCAATAGTGGTTTGGGTGCGGGTACAGCCCAAACCCGACCTGTTTAGACCCCGGACCCGACCCGTTAAAGGTAAAATTACCTTTTGGCCCCTGTAACTTTATAAATTACTTTTTAGGCCCCTGTAAAATTACATTTAGCCCCCTGAATAATTTCTGTTATTGCATAACTAACCTTTTCTCTTGGTTTTGGGTCTTCGGGCGATATCTGGAGCATCCGGACTCTGATTCGGGCGATTCTGGATCCGTTGCAACTGTGGGAACGAGAGCTACAGTCCTGTAGCCAGTTTGTGAGTGTTTTCCTTTTACAAATTATATTTATCTTGATTAATATCTTGGTTGGTTGCCTAATTAAGAATAAACATGATTATTGGTAAATCATGATAAGTAACTCCTGCAATTAAGTTTAGTATACGGACTGATTGGTTAGTTATTGAGGTGAGGTAATCATAGTAACAAGACATATGTCGTAGACAACTTGGGACACTGATATTATGCCTGTACCGTCACTGACACTTGGATACTATTATTTCATGTAGTAGCTCACAGTTAGATAAATATCGTCACATGCATACTGATTCATGGTACTTGATGACACTACACTGTCACTAGACATGACTGCTAGATACCGTTAGTACATGCACTGATATCGTCCTTACATGGATACTGTAATTCACTGGATATGGTATGATACCCTGACCTACCATATACGGATATTCTAGGACACTAGACACCGTCATTTTATAGTGATATTCTTGTTACATGGACGCACTGACCACTGTCAGGACATGCACTTGCACTGAGATAGTACACGGATAGACCACTGCACGGACTACCTCATTTCAAGTTTACACATCCCTACTACACATGCCCGCATTCATATTTACATATCACTGTTACACATGCCTGCATTTCATGTTTACATATCACTGTGACACACGCATGTCATGCTTCCCTGTGACACATGCTTATATGATTTCTCTATATTCTTGTCATATGGATTACCATGCCTATTACCTGTATTATTGTTTCATGTTATTGGATACATGTTATATGCTTGTTTCCCGTTACTGATATTGTTAATCCCGTTACTGGATACATGTTCCCGTTACTGATATGGATGTTCCCGATACTGGACATGAGAGCTGTTGATATGCGATATGTGGGGATCCCACATCTATGTTCCGTTCCCTTTTCTCGGTATATTGTTCATGTTTCTTGACCATGTCATATTGTTCCTGATTCCAGTGATATTGTTCTATGCTATCAACGAGCTCAGGTCCTGTTATCATGTTATCCATATCATGTACTTGTTCTTGTTATATTATATACTTGACATATCAGATCATAAAGATAACTTGGGTATGGGGGAGACTTGACGGTTGATTAGATCTTATCGGTGATGTACTGGATCCATATTGTTTTCCCACTGCAGGGGACGGTGAGGAGGGCTGCCTACCAATTGCTCCATGAGCTCTTGTTACTTGATTCATGCTCCCCTCTTAGCGGAGGGCCCTGGTCTGGCAGCCAGGGACTTGTTTAAGGCCGTGATCCCGGGTATGCACGGGATACATCCACCCGATAAGAACTCCTCGACCACGGGTTTCCAATTAACATAATAAACAGTATACACAATAGTGACGTCAGGAACACTTGTTATTTGGTTACTCTCTCGTTTGGATAATGGTACCCGTAGGCCATGTCCGGATGGGTTCGACTGGAGTGCGGGCTCCAGTATGAACCGCCAGTGGTATGGGACACTGGAAGAGAGTAATTAAAATACCAGGTGATACTGGTCGCTACTATTGCATAAATGACATGACTTTGACATGACCTGCCTGCTACATGACCTGCCCGCTACATGTTTAGTTGTACTTGTTACTGTTCCTGATCATTTATCTGCTATCATGTGACATGTATACATTGCTATTGTTCCTGTTTCCTTTTACATTTTCTTTAGTGCCCTACTACTCATGCACATGTATACTTTGTTTACATTACCTAGTATATGTTACACTGTATGTAGTGGCATACTATGCATGTTCTGCATTGCATATATTTATTGTTGCAGACATATGCTCATCTGCATGTTCACCTCTATCACGTCACCACTATCATCTATTATGTTCATGTCTAGTACGTCACCACTAGACAACATTAGTTATTACATAAACTGGACACACGATATAGATATGACCTGATAATAACCGCTAGGTAGTGATGGTATTAAAAGTTGACATGTTTATATCTTTGCACTGCTTCCATGTTTACTCTTTCTACTGTTTATATATATATATCCTTATTATATGGTATCACTATTACAACAGCATGTATTATCTATTATTATTGTGCATTGCCTCCTTCAGTTTTACCACTCACTAGGTCGCTTTCTGACGACCCTGGGTTTTGCATGCCCAGATTGGAGATCCGAGTTACCATAGCTTCAGAGAGTGTCTTGGAGTCACATGGGAGATTCCGCATCAGGACTATTCATAGGTATTTTAGTGCTTTATTTCTGTTATCTTATTTATCCTTATTTTCATATCTGTTATGATCGCTGACCTCTTTCTGCAGGTATTCTTGTACTGCTTCATGCTGGACCCTCAGATCTATATGGAGGTATTGTACTGTACTGAGGCTTAACGTACGCGTGAGGATGTTTTCATCTCGCGTATGTACGTCGCCATAACGTCTCCGTATCCTTGGGATCGGGGCGTTACACTTTCGTAGGAGAGCCTAGGTTCACACCTGGTGTGGGTAACCACCTGGGTCAATCCTAGGACTCTTACCAACAGTACAATCAGGTTCAGATTAACTGATCTGTATCTGAATTTGGCATTCCAGCAACGAGTACAAGAATACCATGATCTTGACAAATCATTCCTTGACTTGTTTGTATTCCTTCCTTCCTTTCAGTTGTCAACCATAACATCCGATTTCCTTCTCGCTTTCCTTGTTATCAGCTTGCTTCCTATCCGTTAGGATTAGTTCACTACCATACTTCTTCTCCATCCCGAGTTCCTTATAGATATCAGAGTGCGCAGCGGAAGTGTCGTGGACCCGTCACCTTTAGGCTTTGGGATTGAAAATCTTGTTCTCACACCTGATTGAAATTGCGAGGACGCAATTTTTTGTAAGGTGGGGAGAAATGTACACCCTGCTCCCCGGTATACGTATCACCGTATCTGTACGCGATACGACGTACAATTTGATTTGACCTCTGTAGTATTTCCGATTGACCTGATTTCAGTTTCAAAAATCATTTCCTAATATTGTAGATTTTTCAGGATTTTCTGGAAATTTTCTGGATTATTTTTGGAAAATCTCCGTTGTCGGTGTCGACCGATACCGATAACCTGCCTTCCGATTTTTATTTCCAAACGGAGTTGAATTTGGAAAATCCGCTTTTACCGTATGTCTTAGACTCACATGAGCTACGTTCGGGTATTTTTGGGGATTTTTCTAAATTTATCGAAAATCCGGCCAACCGGTGTCGTCCGTATCGGCGAGACACTCCGGGATTTTTAATTCGCAAACCGGATTGAGTTTTAGCAAACCGTCTTCATATTACGTCTCAGAATATTTTCTCTATTTTTTATAATTTTTGGGCACCGTTCAGAGGTAGTCAAATATCGGGCTAATTAGGAATAATAAAATATTATTTTTTAATCTCATTTTTTTTTTCTTTTTCTTTTCTTTCTTTCTTCTTCTTTCCAGTGAGTTCCTCTCCACCGACATTTACCCACCGACCTTCTCCTCCCTTTAATCCTCTCTCTCTCTCTCTCTCTTCTCTCCCTAATTCTCTCTCTCTCCATCTCTAATTCTCCAACTCCCTCTCTCTCTCTTCTCTCTCTCAATCTCTCTCTTTATCTCACTCTCCATATCTCTCTCTCTCCTCTCACCCCCTCTCTGGTGAAGTCGACGGCATGCAGGGGCCGGCCAGGCGCCGGCGGCGTAGGAGGCGCCGGCGGCGCGGGCGGTGGAGTGGCGCCGGCGGCGCACCCTCTTATTCTCTCCATCTCTCTCTCGTGCTGGTGGGGTGATCCAGTGGCCCTAGGCGTCGGAACAGGACCGGCGCCGGAGAGGCAGCGGCGCCGGCGGTCGCGCCGGGCGGCGGCCGTGCCGGGCGGCGGGCGGCGAGCGCGGGCTGCGGGCGCAGCAACCCGCTGCTGCCGTGGCTTCTTTGGGAAGAAACCCAATAGTGGGTTTTGGGTGCAGGTACAGCCCAAACCCGACCCTTTTAGACCCGGACCCACCCGTTAAAGGTAAAATTACCTTTTGGCCCCTTTAACTTTATAATTACTTTTAGGCCCCTGTAAAATTACATTTAGCCCCTGAATAATTTCTGTTATTGCATAACTAACCTTTTCTCTCGGTTTTGGGTCTTCGGGCGATATCTGGAGCATCCGGACTCTGATTCGGGCGATTCTGGATCCGTTGCAACCGTGGGAACGAGAGCTACGTCCTGTAGCCAGTTTGTGAGTGTTTTCCTTTTACAAATTATATTTTATCTTGATTAATATCTTGGTTGGTTGCCTAATTAAGAATAAAACATGATTATTGGTAAATCATGATAAGTAACTCCTGCAATTAAGGTTTAGTATACGGACTGATTGGTTAGTTATTGAGGTGAGGTAATCATAGTAACAAGACATATGTCGTAGACAACTTGGACACTGATATTATGCCTGTACCGTCACTGACACTTGGATACTATTATTTCATGTAGTAGCTCACAGTTAGATAAATATCGTCACATGCATACTGATTCATGGTACTTGATGACACTACACTGTCACTAGACATGACTGCTAGATACCGTTAGTACATGCACTGATATCGTCCTTACATGGATACTGTAATTCACTGGATATGGTTGATACCCTGACCTACCATATACGGATATTCTAGGACACTAGACACCGTCATTTTATAGTGATATTCTTGTTACATGGACGCACTGACCACTGTCAGGACATGCACGTGCACTGAGATAGTACACGGATAGACCACTGCACGGACTACCTCATTTCAGTTTACACATCCCTACTACACATGCCCGCATATCATATTTACATATCACTGTTACACATGCCTGCATTTCATGTTTACATATCACTGTGACACACGCATGTCATGCTTCCCTGTGACACATGCTTATATGATTTCTCTATATTCTTGTCATATGGATTACCATGCCTATTACCTGTATTATTGTTTCATGTTATTGGATACATGTTATATGCTTGTTTCCCGTTACTGATATTGTTAATCCCGTTACTGGATACATGTTCCCGTTACTGATATGGATGTTCCCGATACTGGACATGAGAGCTGTTGATATGCGATATGTGGGGATCCCACATCTATTGTTCCCGTTTCTCGTATATTGTTCATGTTATCTTGACCATGTCATATTGTTCCTGATTCCAGTGATATTGTTCTATGCTATCAACAGAGCTCAGGTCCTGTTATCATGTTATCCATATCATGTACTTGTTCTTGTTATATTATATACTTGACATATCAGATCATAAAGATAACTTGGGTATGGGGGAGACTTGACGGTTGATTAGATCTTATCGGGTGATGTACTGGATCCATATTGTTTTTCCCACTGCAGGGACGGTAGGAGGGCTGCCTACCAATTGCTCCATGAGCTCTTGTTACTTGATTCATGCTCCCCTCTTAGCGGAGGGCCCTGGTCCTGGCAGCCAGGGGCTTGTTTAAGGCCGTGATCCCGGGTATGCACGGGATACATCCACCCGATAAGAACTCCTCGACCACGGGTTTCCAATTAACATAATAAAACAGTATACACAATAGTGACGTCGGGAACACTTGTTATTTGGTTACTCTCTCGTTTGGATAATGGTACCCGTAGGCCATGTCCGGATGGGTTCGACTGGAGTGCGGGCTCCAGTATGAACCGCGTGGTATGGGACACTGGAAGAGAGTAATTAAAATACCAGGTGATACTGGTCGCTACTATTGCATAAATGACATGACTTTGACATGACCTGCCTGCTACATGACCTGCCCGCTACATGTTTAGTTGTACTTGTTACTGTTCCTGATCATTTATCTGCTATCATGTGACATGTATACATTGCTATTGTTCCTGTTTCCTTTTACATTTTCTTTAGTACCCTACTACTCATGCACATGTATACTTTGTTACATTACCTAGTATATGTTACACTGTATGTAGTGGCATACTATGCATGTTCTGCATTGCATATATTTTATTGTTGCAGACATATGCTCATCTGCATGTTCACCTCTATCACGTCACCACTATCATCTATTATGTTCATGTCTAGTACGTCACCACTAGACAACATTAGTTATTACATAACTGGACACGACTATAGATATGACCTGATAATAACCGGCTAGGTAGTGATGGTATTAAAAGTTGACATGTTTATATCTTTGCACTGCTTCCATGTTTAACTCTTTCTACTGTTTATATATATATCCTTATTATATGGTATCACTATTACAACAGCATGTATATCTATTATTATTGTGCATTGCCTCCTTCAGTTTTACCACTCACTAGGTCGCTTTCTGACGACCCTGGGTTTGCATGCCCAGATTGGAGATCCGAGTTACCATAGCTTCAGAGAGTGTCTTGGAGTCACATGGGAGATTCCGCATCAGGACTATTCATAGGTATTTTAGTGCTTTATTTCTGTTATCTTATTTATCCTTATTTTCATATCTGTTATGATCGCTGACCTCTTTCTGCAGGTATTCTTGTACTGCTTTCATGCTGGACCTCAGATCTATATGGAGGTATTGTACTATACTGAGGCTTAACGTACGCGTGAGGATGTTTTCATCTCGCGTATGTACGTCGCCATAACGTCTCCGTATCCTTGGGATCGGGGCGTTACACTTTCGTAGGAATCACGGTTACACTTAGCATGTGTAACAAGCCGTTAAACCCCTAGGTCACCCCTAGAGGACGAGTTTTGTCTCGTGAGGGTTTTTCAGCGGATTGCACCCACAAAATCCAAGAAAATTAGAGATTAAGAAATAAATAAAAGTAAAATAAGGATAACTGAAAATCAAGAAAAGGAAAACAAATCAAATTTTTTTTTTTTGGGTTAACTAGTTAGTTAGATCATCAATTTCCATGAGTTTCATTTTCAAGTAAAATCTCAATTCAAGAAATCATATTGGCTATAAAATAAAGTCTCAAATCCAAAACTTTACACCACCTGTCCTAAGTTTCAGATCCTATGTACCCCGTGATCATGATATAGTTCTTAAGCTTGGGAATATTTAATTACAACTTTCATATTTTTTTCTTTTTTTCTTTTCTTTTTTTCTTAACTATCTTTCGCGTAGATACCGAGGCTTCCTGAGGCCAAGGTACCTAGCTAATTGATAATCAAAATTATTATCTTTTTTCTTTTCTTTTTTTTAACTATCTTTCGCGTAGATACCGAGGCTTCCTGAGGCCAAGGTAGCTAGCTAATTGATAATCAAATTATTATATTTTTATAGTGTCTTGTCTTATTAGGCTTTCTCAGTTACCCATGTAGCGAGCTTTGGGCCAATGCTCCCAAACCAGATGGTCTTAGGGCAATAAGTGTAAAGACACTCCTACGGACTTAATTACTCAAGCAACTGAGGCCACAAAACAAGACTTATTAATCTTTATTTTTATTATATAATAAACCTTTTTTTTTAACAATATTTTTTTTTTGAAGTTGTAATCAATATCCCAAGCCTATGAACTTAAAAGTGTAAGTGTTATTGGGTACATAATCACTTAGACTAAGTTTAGATAGTATGTCCGTTTTATATTCTAATCTTTATTTTAAGACTTTATGATTCTTTCATTTTGATATTACCCTTAAAATCCACTTATGGATACTAAATCACTCACATACTAGTTAATCATTTGCAGAAAATTTTCAATTTTTTTTTTAAAGACACCTAAAAGAAAAAAAAAACCCTAAAATCAAAACAAAATCAAAAAAAAACTCATAAAAGAAAAAAAATGTGTATCTCCCCCCACACCTAAATTGTGTCATGTCCTCATGCACACAAAAAATGAATACAGAGATAAAAATAATGTAACGTGTAATTTACGCATCCACAATATGCACACAATCATGATGACCATGCACTCCAAGCATACAAAAGATACAGAAATGTAAACAGTATGCTAGATTAGACATACTCACAGTGCACTAGAGAACTCAGCTGCCGAAACAACAAAAATACTCCTTGTATGTGGTGGATGCCTCCTTACCTATCCTGTATCACTTGTAAAAAAATCTTGGCACATAGGTTAGAGAAAGAGAAATAAAAGACTCACTAAAACTGACTCAACTAACTAAAAGAGAAATAAAAAGACTCAACAACTAAAAGGAAAAAAAATAATAAATAAATATTTACATATGTACAATTTCACAACTCCCCCACACCTAGATCTTTCTAGGTCTATTCCCTCGAGCTTGCTTCCCATCATTCCAATGGTTTCTCTTTAATGGACAAAGTGAAGAGGTTAATCTTTTTGTCATTTTTAATTTCATTCTCTCCATCTTGTTCATCACTTTCTCCATCTCTTCCTTCTCTTCTTTTCATACCTCCTCACAAATTCATCATTTTTACACGATATAATTGGAATGTCCACAATATGATTGCCTATGAATTTAAGCTCATCCTCAAACATCACCTCAAAACTTAAATCAACAATTTTCTTTGGAGGTGTGTAACTAACCAACGCTTCCTTAACCGGTTCATTCAAATATATGAGTTCGTCTTCAAATAGGGTTTCAAAGCTTTGATTAATTAGAGATTCTTGAATCAAGTTTTGAAAAGTATGATCATTGGTTGGCTCATCGAAAATGAAGATACTCAAATCGAGTTTTGTTTTCTCAAAGGGAACTCTAAACTCAAGATCCTCAACACATGTTTTCTCATCATTGTGCTCATACTCTTCAACAAAAAGCTCATCAAGAAACAAAGGCTCATTATCCATGTAGGCATTCTCACAATTTTGATCAGTGTGTTCCATTTTCTCCATATGAGTGGATGCATTTTCTGCTCCTCAATACTTGTCTTTTCACAGAACTTAGAAAATTTATCCTCAAATTTCTCTTGAAACAAAAATTCATCACTGTCACATTCCTCTTCACAATAAGATTCAACTGGCTCCACATAAGTTGTACGTGTAGCCAAATAATTTCTAATCACTTCATCCAGACACTGAGGATCATTATCACGTTTGTACACCTCATGGACCTTCACAACTTCCTCAACAGGCTTCATGTTCAAGCTCTTCAAATTGATTAAGATGAAATAGTTGGGACTCGAAGGGCATCTCAATGGAATGATTAAACATGTCACTATAGCCAACGATTTTCTCTTCGGGTCTAACAGTTTGGCTTTTGTTCATCTTATGAAAGTTGATGTGCTCTTGAATGGACATGGGTCGAGTCGGCATTGGTTCATGAAGTAGTTGATTAGAAAAGGGATCCTTCTCTTGCTCACTAACCAACTCATTTACTAACCTGTTTAAGCAGTCTCTAGAGTCATAGAGTAATTGCTTTGAAGTTTGCCTGAAAGTTTCAGAAGCTTCCTCTAATGTTAATTCCTTGTCCACCTGATTGCCATTTAACTCAATTTGTGAAAGTTGGTGGAACTCTTGAACTTGATCTGGACTTGTGGTTGAAACAGGTTGGTTGAGATGAGTCATTATCTTATCCATGTGAGCACATGCCTCGATTAACTGCTGATTTGTTTCGGCCATAGTCTGCTGCATGGCTTTAAAACTCTCCTCTAATATGCTCATCGGTTTCTCATGATCATTGTCAAATCCCCAAGACGGAGGTGGTGGTTCAATATAGGACCAATTAGGTTGAGAATTCTGATATGATTGGTCCCAAGAAAATTGAGGACAATTCCAACCCTCTGAATTGAAGTTTGATGGATAAGGCTCGCTCGTAGGTCCTTGAAATGTGTGGAATTGATTTTGACCTAGTCCTGACGAATACCCTATCGAAGGACACTGTTCAGAAGAATGATTTGGATCTTGACAGTGAATGCAACTCATGGGATGGTATGAAGAAAATGAGTAGTTCGTGGGATGGATGTATTCATTAAAATCTGGAAGAGAGCTTGGTGGATGGAAGGGAGGGTCTTGCCTATAAAATGGATCGTAACCAAATGAATTTGGATAGGCCATGGGGAAAGGATTTTTTTTTAAATTTTTTTAAAATTGATTTTTTATTTTCTTTTTGATTTTTGATTTTTTTTTTTTTTTACAATTCGGTATAGGTGTCAAAACTAAAGATAGAACACCGTGTCCCCGGCAACGGCGCCAAAAACTTGATGGGGAGATTCTGTCTCCTCGTTTTAAAATTACCACAAGCGCACGGTCGTTCGATGTAGCACTTGAGGGTCGGTCCACAGGGACAGGTGGTTCTTTTGGTTATGACACTTCTACACGAATGGATCAAAAATTTTGTGGTAGTTTGTTCTAAACTAAATTGTCAATCTAAGAAAAGTCAAGTGCCCAGGGTCGAATCTCCTAAACTAGCATCAAGTGGTCAATCTCGGTCTCCATACTAATATGTTGTTACTTACCAAAATCTCTATTCCTAATAGGTAAAGTAAGTCTGAACACTAGATCTAAGCACATGGTATTATCTTCATCACATGGTCCATCAAAGGTAAATAAAATGACTAATAAATTAAAAGCAGTAAAATTCTAAGCATGGACCATTGACTACTAATACATACCTTGTCAAATACTAGTGACTCTAGAAATAATCTCCTAAAAGTTCTAGGTCAATTGGTGAGTGCAACAATCAGAGTTATGAAACTACAGGTTTACCACAAAATAATCTAGCCTAGGTCCATCTTCCCTTGGGCGCTAGAAAATTAGTTACTCATGACTAAAATTAACAATCAACTAAACTAACTAACTCAGCTTAAAGTTATCTAAAATTTATTAAACAATTAATTGCAAGCATGTATAATTAAACAACTAATTAAATTAAATTAATTAAAAAAAAAAATTAAAAAAAAAAAAAACTGAGCTGCAGGGGCGCCTGGGGCCGCCCCTGCCTCTTCAAAATTGGGGCGCCAGGGTGGCGCCCCTCTCCTTTCAAATGGAGGGCGCCAATGGGCGCCCTCTGTTCTGTTGTGCAGAGGCGCCAACAGGCGCCTCTGTACTTTTTTTCTTTTTTTTTTGGTAATTTAAATCATAAGATTAAAATAGCATTAACAGAGAGAGAGATTTCATTAAAAATAATAAAAATAAAAATAAAAATAAAATTCTTACCTCTAAAATCTGAGATTGGAATTAGAAGAGACCTCCATTAGATGAAAACAACTTTGAAAAATTGGCCAAAATCCAAGACTTGATTATGAGAGAAAAATTCTAAAAAATAAAAACCCTAGGAAAAAAACTCCCCCAAAACCCTAGCTTTCATTGGCTTTTATAAGCCAATGAAAATGCTATTCTCACATTTTCTCTAAACATGACAATCTCACAAATGTTCTCCTTTCATCTCAGTTACAAGTCAAATCTGGAGTAAAAATATCGCAAGAGAAAATAAATTACATTCAACCCCCTCAACCTTTCATAATTGCGCCCAGATTTGGTCCAATGACAGTAGCAGAATGTTTTTTTGACTTTTACGGGCAGGTAAATGGCTGAATCAGCAAAACCTCTCAACACAAAAGTTGTAGATCTTCGAATTCTCTTTCCGTAGCATCTTAAATGATTTTGTTCGGAGTCTTATAGCTCAAGTTATGATCAAAATACCACGACATACTTGGAAAGCAACCCTCAATCTTTTACAAACTGCGTGATTTTATTGCTGAAAGTAACCGGATTCTTCTTTCTCTTTCTTTTACCTATTTCCTGCAAAAGTTCAATCAACTATACCCGAGTAGCATTATTTATATACAAATAATAGATAAATATGGGAATGAAAATGTGACAAAATCATGCTGATCAAATACCCCCACACCTATCTTTTGCTAGTCCTCGAGCAAAACTGATAAAAAGAAAAAGAAAAACTAAACTACTCTAACTTACTTTCGTAGGAATCACGGTTACACTTAGCATGTGTAACAAGCCGTTAAACCCCTAGGTCACCCCTAGAGGACGAGTTTTGTCTCGTGAGGGTTTTCAGCGGATTGCACCCACAAAATCCAAGAAAATTAGAGATTAAGAAATAAATAAAAGTAAAATAAGGATAACCGAAAATCAAGAAAAGGAAAACAAATCAATTTTTTTTTTTGGGTTAACTAGTTAGTTAGATCATCAATTTCCATGAGTTTCATTTTCAAGTAAAATCTCAATTCAAGAAATCATATTGGCTATAAAATAAAGTCTCAAATCCAAAACTTTACACCACCTGTCCTAAGTTTTAGATCCTATGTACCCCGTGATCGTGATATAGTTCTTAAGCTTGGGAATATTTAATTACAACTTTCATATTTTTTTATTTTTTTTCTTTTCTTTTTTTTTCTTAAACTATCTTTCGCGTAGATACCGAGGCTTCCTGAGGCCAAGGTACCTAGCTAATTGATAATCAAAATTATTATCTTTTTTTCTTTTCTTTTTTCTTTAACTATCTTTCGCGTAGATACCGAGGCTTCCTGAGGCCAAGGTAGCTAGCTAATTGATAATCAAAATTATTATATTTTTATAGTGTCTTGTCCTATTAGGCTTTCTCAGCTACCCATGTAGCGAGCTTTGGGCCAATGCTCCCAAACCAGATGGTCTTAGGGCAATAAGTGTAAAGACACTCCTACGGACTTAATTACTCAAGCAACTGAGGCCACAAAACAAGACTTATTAATCTTTTATTTTATTATATAATAAACCTTTTTTTTTAACAATATTTTTTTAAAGTTGTAATCAATATCCCAAGCCTATGAACTTAAAAGTATAAGTGTTATTGGGTACATAATCACTTAGACTAAGTTTAGATAGTATGTCCGTTTTATATTCTAATCTTTATTTTAAGACTTTATGATTCTTTCATTTTGATATTACCCTTAAAATCTACTTATGGATACTAAATCACTCACATACTAGTTAATCATTTGCAGAAAATTTTCAATTTTTTTTTAAAGACACCTAAAAGAAAAAAAAACCCTAAAATTAAAACAAAATCAAAAAAAAAACTCATAAAAGAAAAAAAAATGTGTATCTCCCCCCACACCTAAATTGTGTCATGTCCTCATGCACACAAAAAATGAATACAGAGATAAAAATAATGTAACGTGTAATTTACGCATCCACAATATGCACACAATCATGATGACCATGCACTCCAAGCATACAAAAGATACAGAAATGTAAACAGTATGCTACATTAGACATACTCACAGTGCACTAGAGAACTCAGCTGCCGAAACAACAAAAATACTCCTTGTATGTGGTGGATGCCTCCTTACCTATCCTGTATCACTTGTAAAAAAAACTTGGCACATAGGTTAGAGAAAGAGAAATAAAAGACTCACTAAAACTGACTCAACTAACTAAAAGAGAAATAAAAAGACTCAACAACTAAAAGGAAAAAAAATAATAAATAAATATTTACATATGTACAATTTCACAACTCCCCCACACTAGATCTTTCTAGGTCTATTCCCTCGAGCTCGCTTCCCATCATTCCAATGGGTTCTCTTTAATGGACAAAGTGAAGAGGTTAATCTTTTTGTCATTTTTAATTTCATTCTCTCCATCTTGTTCATCACTTTCCTCCATCTCTTCCTTCTCTTCTTTTCATACCTCCTCACAAATTCATCATTTTTACACGATATAATTGGAATGTCCACAATATGATTGCCTATGAATTTAAGCTCATCCTCAAACATCACCTCAAAACTTAAATCAACAATTTTCTTTGGAGGTGTGTAACTAACCAACGCTTCCTTAACCGGTTCATTCAAATATATGAGTTCGTCTTCAAATAGGGTTTCAAAGCTTTGATTAATTAGAGATTCTTGAATCAAGTTTTGAAAAGTATGATCATTGGTTGGCTCATCGAAATGAAGATACTCAAATCGAGTTTTGTTTTCTCAAAGGGAACTCTAAACTCAAGATCCTCAACACATGTTTTCTCATCATTGTGCTCATACTCTTCAACAAAAAGCTCATCAAGAAACAAAGGCTCATTATCCATGTAGGCATTCTCACAATTTTGATCAGTGTGTTCCATTTTCTCCATATGAGTGGATGCAATTTTCTGCTCCTCAATACTTGTCTTTTCACAGAACTTAGAAAATTTATCCTCAAATTTCTCTTGAAACAAAATTCATCACTGTCACATTCCTCTTCACAATAAGATTCAACTGGCTCCACATAAGTTGTACGTGTAGCCAAATAATTTCTAATCACTTCATCCAGACACTGAGGATCATTATCACGTTTGTACACCTCATGGACCTTCACAACTTCCTCAACAGGCTTTCATGTTCAAGCTCTTCAAATTGATTAAGATGAAATAGTTGGGACTCGAAGGGCATCTCAATGGAATGATTAAACATGTCACTATAGCCAACGATTTTCTCTTCGGGTCTAACAGTTTGGCTTTTGTTCATCTTATGAAAGTTGATGTGCTCTTGAATGGACATGGGTCGAGTCGGCATTGGTTCATGAAGTAGTTGATTAGAAAAGGGATCCTTCTCTTGCTCACTAACCAACTCATTTACTAACATGTTTAAGCAGTTTCTAGAGTCATAGAGTACTTGCTTTGAAGTTTGCCTGAAAGTTTCAGAAGCTTCCTCTAATGTTAATTCCTTGTCCACCTGATTGCCATTTAACTCAATTTGTGAAAGTTGGTGGAACTCTTGAACTTGATCTGGACTTGTGGTTGAAACAGGTTGGTTGAGATGAGTCATTATCTTATCCATGTGAGCACATGTCTCGATTAACTGCTGATTTGTTTCGGCCATAGTCTGCTGCATGGCTTTAAAACTCTCCTCTAATATGCTCATCGGTTTCTCATGATCATTGTCAAATCCCCAAGACGGAGGTGGTGGTTCAATATAGGACCAATTAGGTTGAGAATTCTGATATGATTGGTCCCAAGAAAATTGAGGACAATTCCAACCCTCTGAATTGAAGTTTGATGGATAAGGCTCGCTCGTAGGTCCTTGAAATGTGTGGAATTGATTTTGACCTAGTCCTGACGAATACCCTATCGAAGGACACTGTTCAGAAGAATGATTTGGATCTTGACAGTGAATGCAACTCATGGGATGGTATGAAGAAAATGAGTAGTTCGTGGGATGGATGTATTCATTAAAATCTGGAAGAGAGCTTGGTGGATGGAAGGGAGGGTCTTGCCTATAAAATGGATCGTAACCAAATGAATTTGGATAGGCCATGGGGAAAGGATTTTTTTTTAAATTTTTTTAAAATTGATTTTTTTTATTTTCTTTTTGATTTTTGATTTTTTTTTTTTTTACAATTCGGTATAGGTGTCAAAACTAAAGATAGAACACCGTGTCCCCGGCAACGGCGCCAAAAACTTGATGGGGAGATTCTGTCTCCTCGTTTTAAAATTACCACAAGCGCACGGTCGTTCGATGTAGCACTTGAGGGTCGGTCCACAGGGACAGGTGGTTCTTTTGGTTATGACACTTCTACACGAATGGATCAAAAATTTTGTGGTAGTTTGTTCTAAACTAAATTGTCAATCTAAGAAAAGTCAAGTGCCCAGGGTCGAATCTCCTAAACTAGCATCAAGTGGTCAATCTCGGTCTCCATACTAATATGTTGTTACTTACCAAAATCTCTATTCCTAATAGGTAAAGTAAGTCTGAACACTAGATCTAAGCACATGGTATTATCTTCATCACATGGTCCATCAAAGGTAAGTAAAATGACTAATAAATTAAAAGCAGTAAAATTCTAAGCATGGACCATTGACTACTAATACATACCTTGTCAAATACTAGTGACTCTAGAAATAATCTCCTAAAAGTTCTAGGTCAATTGGTGAGTGCAACAATCAGAGTTATGAAACTACAGGTTTACCACAAAATAATCTAGCCTAGGTCCATCTTCCCTTGGGCGCTAGAAAATTAGTTACTCATGACTAAAATTAACAATCAACTAAACTAACTAACTCAGTTTAAAGTTATCTAAAATTTATTAAACAATTAATTGCAAGCATGTATAATTAAACAACTAATTAAATTAAATTAATTAAAAAAATAAAAAAAATAAAAAAATAAAAAAAAACTGAGCTGCAGGGGCGCCTGGGGCCGCCCCTGCCTCTTCAAAATTGGGGCGCCAGGGTGGCGCCCCTCTCCTTTCAAATGGAGGGCGCCAATGGGCGCCCTCTGTTCTGTTGTGCAGAGGCGCCAACAGGCGCCTCTGTACTTTTTTTTTTTTTTTTTTTTTTGGTAATCTAAATCATAAGATTAAAATAGCATTAACAGAGAGAGAGATTTCATTAAAAAATAATAAAAATAAAAATAAAAATAAAATTCTTACCTCTAAAATCTGAGATTGGAATTAGAAGAGACCTCCATTAGATGAAAACAACTTTGAAAAATTGGCCAAAATCCAAGACTTGATTATGAGAGAAAAATTCTAAAAAATAAAAACCCTAGGAAAAAAAACTCCCCCAAAACCCTAGCTTTCATTGGCTTTTATAAGCCAATGAAAATGCTATTCTCACATTTTCTCTAAACATGACACTCTCACAAATGTTCTCCTTTCCATCTCAGTTACAAGTCAAATCTGGAGTAAAAATATCGCAAGAGAAAATAAATTACATTCAACCCCCTCAACCTCTCATAATTGCGTCCAGATTTGGTCCAATGACAGTAGTAGAATGTTTTTTTGACTTTTACGGGCAGGTAAATGGCTGAATCAGCAAAACCTCTCAACACAAAAGTTGTAGATCTTCGAATTCTCTTTCTGTAGCATCTTAAATGATTTTGTTCGGAGTCTTGTAGCTCAAGTTATGATCAAAATACCGCGACATACTTGGAAAGCAACCCTCAATCTTTTACAAACTGCATGATTTTATTGCTGAAAGTAACCGGATTCTTCTTTCTCTTTCTTTTACCTGTTTCCTGCAAAAGTTCAATCAACTATACCCGAGTAGCATTATTTATATACAAATAATAGATAAATATGGGAATGAAAATGTGACAAAATTATGCTGATCAAATACCCCCACACCTATCTTTTGCTAGTCCTCGAGCAAAACTGATAAAAAGAAAAAGAAAAACTAAACTACTCTAACTTACTTTCGTAGGAATCACGGATACACTTAGCATGTGTAACAAGCCGTTAAACCCCTAGGTCACCCCTAGAGGACGAGTTTTATCTCGTGAGGGTTTTCAGCGGATTGCACCCACAAAATCCAAGAAAATTAGAGATTAAGAAATAAATAAAAGTAAAATAAGGATAACCGAAAATCAAGAAAAGGAAAACAAATCAAATTTTTTTTTTGGGTTAACTAGTTAGTTAGATCATCAATTTCCATGAGTTTCATTTTCAAGTAAAATCTCAATTCAAGAAATCATATTGGCTATAAAATAAAGTCTCAAATCCAAAACTTTACACCACCTGTCCTAAGTTTCAGATCCTATGTACCCCGTGATCGTGATATAGTTCTTAAGCTTGGGAATATTTAATTACAACTTTCATATTTTTTTCTTTTTTTTCTTTTCTTTTTTTTCTTAACTATCTTTCGCGTAGATACCGAGGCTTCCTGAGGCCAAGGTACCTAGCTAATTGATAATCAAAATTATTATCTTTTTTCTTTTCTTTTTTTTTTTAACTATCTTTCGCGTAGATACCGAGGCTTCCTGAGGCCAAGGTAGCTAGCTAATTGATAATCAAAATTATTATATTTTTATAGTGTCTTGTCCTATTAGGCTTTCTCAGCTACCCATGTAGCGAGCTTTGGGCCAATGCTCCCAAACCAGATGGTCTTAGGGCAATAAGTGTAAAGACACTCCTACGGACTTAATTACTCAAGCAACTGAGGCCACAAAACAAGACTTATTAATCTTTATTTTTATTATATAATAAACCTTTTTTTTAACAATATTTTTTTTTAAAGTTGTAATCAATATCCCAAGCCTATGAACTTAAAAGTGTAAGTGTTATTGGGTACATAATCACTTAGACTAAGTTTAGATAGTATGTCCGTTTTATATTCTAATCTTTATTTTAAGACTTTATGATTCTTTCATTTTGATATTACCCTTAAAATCCACTTATGGATACTAAATCACTCACATACTAGTTAATCATTTGCAGAAAATTTTCAATTTTTTTTTTTAAAGACACCTAAAAGAAAAAAAAAAACCCTAAAATCAAAACAAAATCAAAAAAAAAACTCATAAAAGAAAAAAATGTGTATCTCCCCCCACACCTAAATTGTGTCATGTCCTCATGCACACAAAAAATGAATACAGAGATAAAAATAATGTAACGTGTAATTTACGCATCCACAATATGCACACAATCATGATGACCATAAACTCCAAGCATACAAAAGATACAGAAATGTAAACAGTATGCTAGATTAGACATACTCACAGTGCACTAGAGAACTCAGCTGCCGAAACAACAAAAATACTCCTTGTATGTGGTGGATGCCTCCTTACCTATCCTGTATCACTTGTAAAAAAAACTTGGCACATAGGTTAGAGAAAGAGAAATAAAAGACTCACTAAAACTGACTCAACTAACTAAAAGAGAAATAAAAAGACTCAACAACTAAAAGGAAAAAAAATAATAAATAAATATTTACATATGTACAATTTCACAACTCCCCCACACCTAGATCTTTCTAGGTCTATTCCCTCGAGCTCGCTTCCCATCATTCCAATGGGTTCTCTTTAATGGACAAAGTGAAGAGGTTAATCTTTTTGTCATTTTTAATTTCATTCTCTCCATCTTGTTCATCACTTTCCTCCATCTCTTCCTTCTCTTCTTTTCATACCTCCTCACAAATTCATCATTTTTACACGATATAATTGGAATGTCCACAATATGATTGCCTATGAATTTAAGCTCATCCTCAAACATCACCTCAAACTTAAATCAACAATTTTCTTTGGAGGTGTGTAACTAACCAACGCTTCCTTAACCGGTTCATTCAAATATATGAGTTCGTCTTCAAATAGGGTTTCAAAGCTTTGATTAATTAGAGATTCTTGAATCAAGTTTTGAAAAATATGATCATTGGTTGGCTCATCGAAAATGAAGATACTCAAATCGAGTTTTGTTTTCTCAAAGGGAACTCTAAACTCAAGATCCTCAACACATGTTTTCTCATCATTGTGCTCATACTCTTCAACAAAAAGCTCATCAAGAAACAAAGGCTCATTATCCATGTAGGCATTCTCACAATTTTGATCAGTGTGTTCCATTTTCTCCATATGAGTGGATGCAATTTTCTGCTCCTCAATACTTGTCTTTTCACAGAACTTAGAAAATTTATCCTCAAATTTCTCTTGAAACAAAAATTCATCACTGTCACATTCCTCTTCACAATAAGATTCAACTGGCTCCACATAAGTTGTGCGTGTAGCCAAATAATTTCTAATCACTTCATCCAGACACTGAGGATCATTATCACGTTTGTACACCTCATGGACCTTCACAACTTCCTCAACAGGCTTTCATGTTCAAGCTCTTCAAATTGATTAAGATGAAATAGTTGGGACTCGAAGGGCATCTCAATGGAATGATTAAACATGTCACTATAGCCAACGATTTCTCTTCGGGTCTAACAGTTTGGCTTTTGTTCATCTTATGAAAGTTGATGTGCTCTTGAATGGACATGGGTCGAGTCGGCATTGGTTCATGAAGTAGTTGATTAGAAAAGGGATCCTTCTCTTGCTCACTAACCAACTCATTTACTAACCTGTTTAAGCAGTCTCTAGAGTCATAGAGTACTTGCTTTGAAGTTTGCCTGAAAGTTTCAGAAGCTTCCTATAATGTTAATTCCTTGTCCACCTGATTGCCATTTAACTCAATTTGTGAAAGTTGGTGGAACTCTTGAACTTGATCTGGACTTGTGGTTGAAACAGGTTGGTTGAGATGAGTCATTATCTTATCCATGTGAGCACATGCCTCGATTAACTGCTGATTTGTTTCGGCCATAGTCTGCTGCATGGCTTTAAAACTCTCCTCTAATATGCTCATCGGTTTCTCATGATCATTGTCAAATCTCCAAGACGGAGGTGGTGGTTCAATATAGGACCAATTAGGTTGAGAATTCTGATATGATTGGTCCCAAGAAAATTGAGGACAATTCCAACCCTCTGAATTGAAGTTTGATGGATAAGGCTCGCTCGTAGGTCCTTGAAATGTGTGGAATTGATTTTGACCTAGTCCTGACGAATACCCTATCGAAGGACACTGTTCAGAAGAATGATTTGGATCTTGACAGTGAATGCAACTCATGGGATGGTATGAAGAAAATGAGTAGTTCGTGGGATGGATGTATTCATTAAAATCTGGAAGAGAGCTTGGTGGATGGAAGGGAGGGTCTTGCCTATAAATGGATCGTAACCAAATGAATTTGGATAGGCCATGGGGAAAGGATTTTTTTTTAAATTTTTTTAAATTTGATTTTTTTATTTTCTTTTTGATTTTTGATTTTTTTTTTTTTACAATTCGGTATAGGTGTCAAAACTAAAGATAGAACACCGTGTCCCCGGCAACGGCGCCAAAAACTTGATGGGGAGATTCTGTCTCCTCGTTTTAAAATTACCACAAGCGCACGGTCGTTCGATGTAGCACTTGAGGGTCGGTCCACAGGGACAGGTGGTTCTTTTGGTTATGACACTTCTACACGAATGGATCAAAAATTTTGTGGTAGTTTGTTCTAAACTAAATTGTCAATCTAAGAAAAGTCAAGTGCCCAGGGTCGAATCTCCTAAACTAGCATCAAGTGGTCAATCTCGGTCTCCATACTAATATGTTGTTACTTACCAAAATCTCTATTCCTAATAGGTAAAGTAAGTCTGAATACTAGATCTAAGCACATGGTATTATCTTCATCACATGGTCCATCAAAGGTAAATAAAATGACTAATAAATTAAAAGCAGTAAAATTCTAAGCATGGACCATTGACTACTAATACATACCTTGTCAAATACTAGTGACTCTAGAAATAATCTCCTAAAAGTTCTAGGTCAATTGGTGAGTGCAACAATCAGAGTTATGAAACTACAGGTTTACCACAAAATAATCTAGCCTAGGTCCATCTTCCCTTGGGCGCTAGAAAATTAGTTACTCATGACTAAAATTAACAATCAACTAAACTAACTAACTCAGCTTAAAGTTATCTAAAATTTATTAAACAATTAATTGCAAGCATGTATAATTAAACAACTAATTAAATTAAATTAATTAAAAAAAAAAATTAAAAAAAAAAAAACTGAGCTGCAGGGGCGCCTGGGGCCGCCCCTGCCTCTTCAAAATTGGGGCGCCAGGGTGGCGCCCCTCTCCTTTCAAATGGAGGGCGCCAATGGGCGCCCTCTGTTCTGTTGTGCAGAGGCGCCAACAGGCGCCTCTGTACTTTTTTTTCTTTTTTTTTTTGGTAATTTAAATCATAAGATTAAAATAGCATTAACAGAGAGAGAGATTTCATTAAAAAATAATAAAAATAAAAATAAAAATAAAATTCTTACCTCTAAAATCTGAGATTGGAATTAGAAGAGACCTCCATTAGATGAAAACAACTTTGAAAAATTGGCCAAAATCCAAGACTTGATTATGAGAGAAAAATTCTAAAAAATAAAAACCCTAGGAAAAAAACTCCCCCAAAACCCTAGCTTTCATTGGCTTTTATAAGCCAATGAAAATGCTATTCTCACATTTTCTCTAAACATGACACTCTCACAAATGTTCTCCTTTCCATCTCAGTTACAAGTCAAATCTGGAGTAAAAATATCGCAAGAGAAAATAAATTACATTCAACCCCCTCAACCTTTCATAATTGCGCCCAGATTTGGTCCAATGACAGTAGCAGAATGTTTTTTTGACTTTTACGGGCAGGTAAATGGCTGAATCAGCAAAACCTCTCAACACAAAAGTTGTAGATCTTCCAATTCTCTTTCCGTAGCATCTTAAATGATTTTGTTCGGAGTCTTGTAGCTCAAGTTATGATCAAAATACCACGACATACTTGGAAAGCAACCCTCAATCTTTTACAAACTGCGTGATTTTATTGCTGAAAGTAACCGATTCTTCTTTCTCTTTCTTTTACCTATTTCCTGCAAAAGTTCAATCAACTATACCCGAGTAGCATTATTTATATACAAATAATAGATAAATATGGGAATGAAAATGTGACAAAATCATGCTGATCAAATACCCCCACACCTATCTTTTGCTAGTCCTCGAGCAAAACTGATAAAAAGAAAAAAGAAAAACTAAACTACTCTAACTTACTTTCGTAGGAATCACGGTTACACTTAGCATGTGTAACAAGCCGTTAAACCCCTAGGTCACCCCTAGAGGACGAGTTTTGTCTCGTGAGGGTTTTCAGCGGATTGCACCCACAAAATCCAAGAAAATTAGAGATTAAGAAATAAATAAAAGTAAAATAAGGATAACCGAAAATCAAGAAAAGGAAAACAAATCAATTTTTTTTTTTGGGTTAACTAGTTAGTTAGATCATCAATTTCCATGAGTTTCATTTTCAAGTAAAATCTCAATTCAAGAAATCATATTGGCTATAAAATAAAGTCTCAAATCCAAAATTTTACACCACCTGTCCTAAGTTTCAGATCCTATGTACCCCGTGATCGTGATATAGTTCTTAAGATTGGGAATATTTAATTACAACTTTCATATTTTTTTATTTTTTTTCTTTTCTTTTTTTTTTCTTAACTATCTTTCGCGTAGATACCGAGGCTTCCTGAGGCCAAGGTACCTAGCTAATTGATAATCAAAATTATTATCTTTTTTTCTTTTCTTTTTTTTAACTATCTTTCGCGTAGATACCGAGGCTTCCTGAGGCCAAGGTAGCTAGCTAATTGATAATCAAAATTATTATATTTTTATAGTGTCTTGTCCTATTAGGCTTTCTCAGCTACCCATGTAGCGAGCTTTGGGCCAATGCTCCCAAACCAGATGGTCTTAGGGCAATAAGTGTAAAGACACTCCTACGGACTTAATTACTCAAGCAACTGAGGCCACAAAACAAGACTTATTAATCTTTATTTTTATTATATAATAAACCTTTTTTTTTAACAATATTTTTTTTTTTAAAGTTGTAATCAATATCCCAAGCCTATGAACTTAAAAGTGTAAGTGTTATTGGGTACATAATCACTTAGACTAAGTTTAGATAGTATGTCCGTTTTATATTCTAATCTTTATTTTAAGACTTTATGATTCTTTCATTTTGATATTACCCTTAAAATCCACTTATGGATACTAAATCACTCACATACTAGTTAATCATTTGCAGAAAATTTTCAATTTTTTTTTTAAAGACACCTAAAAGAAAAAAAACCCTAAAATCAAAACAAAATCAAAAAAAAAACTCATAAAAGAAAAAAAATGTGTATCTCCCCCCACACCTAAATTGTGTCATGTCCTCATGCACACAAAAAATGAATACAGAGATAAAAATAATGTAACGTGTAATTTACGCATCCACAATATGCACACTATCATGATGACCATGCACTCCAAGCATACAAAAGATACAGAAATGTAAACAGTATGCTAGATTAGACATACTCACAGTGCACTAGAGAACTCAGCTGCCGAAACAACAAAAATACTCCTTGTATGTGGTGGATGCCTCCTTACCTATCCTGTATCACTTGTAAAAAAAACTTGGCACATAGGTTAGAGAAAGAGAAATAAAAGACTCACTAAAACTGACTCAACTAACTAAAAGAGAAATAAAAAGACTCAACAACTAAAAGGAAAAAAAATAATAAATAAATATTTACATATGTACAATTTCACAACTCCCCCACACCTAGATCTTTCTAGGTCTATTCCCTCGAGCTCGCTTCCCATCATTCCAATGGGTTCTCTTTAATGGAAAAAGTGAAGAGGTTAATCTTTTTGTCATTTTTAATTTCATTCTCTCCATCTTGTTCATCACTTTCCTCCATCTCTTCCTTCTCTTCTTTTCATACCTCCTCACAAATTCATCATTTTTACACGATATAATTGGAATGTCCACAATATGATTGCCTATGAATTTAAGCTCATCCTCAAACATCACCTCAAAACTTAAATCAACAATTTTCTTTGGAGGTGTGTAACTAACCAACGCTTCCTTAACCGGTTCATTCAAATATATGAGTTCGTCTTCAAATAGGGTTTCAAAGCTTTGATTAATTAGAGATTCTTGAATCAAGTTTTGAAAAGTATGATCATTGGTTGGCTCATCGAAAATGAAGATACTCAAATCGAGTTTTGTTTTCTCAAAGGGAACTCTAAACTCAAGATCCTCAACACATGTTTTCTCATCATTGTGCTCATACTCTTCAACAAAAAGCTCATCAAGAAACAAAGGCTCATTATCCATGTAGGCATTCTCACAATTTTGATCAGTGTGTTCCATTTTCTCCATATGAGTGGATGCAATTTTCTGCTCCTCAATACTTGTCTTTTCACAGAACTTAAAAAATTTATCCTCAAATTTCTCTTGAAACAAAAATTCATCACTGTCACATTCCTCTTCACAATAAGATTCAACTGGCTCCACATAAGTTGTACGTGTAGCCAAATAATTTCTAATCACTTCTTCCAGACACTGAGGATCATTATCACGTTTGTACACCTCATGGACCTTCACAACTTCCTCAACAGGCTTTCATGTTCAAGCTCTTCAAATTGATTAAGATGAAATAGTTGGGACTCGAAGGGCATCTCAATGGAATGATTAAACATGTCACTATAACCAACGATTTTCTCTTCGGGTCTAACAGTTTGGCTTTTGTTCATCTTATGAAAGTTGATGTGCTCTTGAATGGACATGGGTCGAGTCGGCATTGGTTCATGAAGTAGTTGATTAGAAAAGGGATCCTTCTCTTGCTCACTAACCAACTCATTTACTAACCTGTTTAAGCAGTCTCTAGAGTCATAGAGTACTTGCTTTGAAGTTTGCCTGAAAGTTTCAGAAGCTTCCTCTAATGTTAATTCCTTGTCCACCTGATTGCCATTTAACTCAATTTGTAAAAGTTGGTGGAACTCTTAAACTTGATCTGGACTTGTGGTTGAAACAGGTTGGTTGAGATGAGTCATTATCTTATCCATGTGAGCACATGCCTCGATTAACTGCTGATTTGTTTCGGCCATAGTCTGCTGCATGGCTTTAAAACTCTCCTCTAATATGCTCATCGGTTTCTCATGATCATTGTCAAATCCCCAAGACGGAGGTGGTGGTTCAATATAGGACCAATTAGGTTGAGAATTCTGATATGATTGGTCCCAAGAAAATTGAGGACAATTCCAACCCTCTGAATTGAAGTTTGATGGATAAGGCTCGCTCGTAGGTCCTTGAAATGTGTGGAATTGATTTTGACCTAGTCCTGACGAATACCCTATCGAAGGAAGGACACTGTTCAGAAGAATGATTTGGATCTTGACAGTGAATGCAACTCATGGGATGGTATGAAGAAAATGAGTAGTTCGTGGGATGGATGTATTCATTAAAATCTGGAAGAGAGCTTGGTGGATGGAAGGGAGGGTCTTGCCTATAAAATGGATCGTAACCAAATGAATTTGGATAGGCCATGGGGAAAGGATTTTTTTTTAAAATTTTTTTAAATTTGATTTTTTTTATTTTCTTTTTGATTTTTGATTTTTTTTTTTTACAATTCGGTATAGGTGTCAAAACTAAAGATAGAACACCGTGTCCCCGGCAACGGCGCCAAAAACTTGATGGGGAGATTCTGTCTCCTCGTTTTAAAATTACCACAAGCGCACGGTCGTTCGATGTAGCACTTGAGGGTCGGTCCACAGGGACAGGTGGTTCTTTTGGTTATGACACTTCTACACGAATGGATCAAAAATTTTGTGGTAGTTTGTTCTAAACTAAATTGTCAATCTAAGAAAAGTCAAGTGCCCAGGGTCGAATCTCCTAAACTAGCATCAAGTGGTCAATCTCGGTCTCCATACTAATATGTTGTTTTTACCAAAATCTCTATTCCTAATAGGTAAAGTAAGTCTGAACACTAGATCTAAGCACATGGTATTATCTTCATCACATGGTCCATCAAAGGTAAATAAAATGACTAATAAATTAAAATCAGTAAAATTCTAAGCATGGACCATTGACTACTAATACATACCTTGTCAAATACTAGTGACTCTAAAAATAATCTCCTAAAAGTTCTAGGTCAATTGGTGAGTGCAACAATCAGAGTTATGAAACTACAGGTTTACCACAAAATAATCTAGCCTAGGTCCATCTTCCCTTGGGCGCTAGAAAATTAGTTACTCATGACTAAAATTAACAATCAACTAAACTAACTAACTCAGTTTAAAGTTATCTAAAATTTATTAAACAATTAATTGCAAGCATGTATAATTAAACAACTAATTAAATTAAATTAATTAAAAAAATAAAAAAAATAAAAAAATAAAAAAAAACTGAGCTGCAGGGGCGCCTGGGGCCGCCCCTGCCTCTTCAAAATTGGGGCGCCAGGGTGGCGACCCTCAAATGGAGGGCGCCAATGGGCGCCCTCTGTTCTGTTGTGCAGAGGCGCCAACAGGCGCCTCTGTACTTTTTTTTTTCTTTTTTTTTTTTGGTAATCTAAATCATAAGATTAAAATAGCATTAACAGAGAGAGAGATTTCATTAAAAAATAATAAAAATAAAATAAAAATAAAATTCTTACCTCTAAAATCTGAGATTGGAATTAGAAGAGACCTCCATTAGATGAAAACAACTTTGAAAAATTGGCCAAAATCCAAGACTTGATTATGAGAGAAAAATTCTAAAAAATAAAAACCCTAGGAAAAAAAACTCCCCAAAACCCTAGCTTTCATTGGCTTTTATAAGCCAATGAAAATGCTATTCTCACATTTTCTCTAAACATGACACTCTCACAAATGTTCTCCTTTCCATCTCAGTTACAAGTCAAATCTGGAGTAAAAATATCGCAAGAGAAAATAAATTACATTCAACCCCCTCAACCTCTCATAATTGCGTCCAGATTTGGTCCAATGACAGTAGTAGAATGTTTTTTTGACTTTTACGGGCAGGTAAATGGCTGAATCAGCAAAACCTCTCAACACAAAAGTTGTAGATCTTCGAATTCTCTTTCTGTAGCATCTTAAATGATTTTGTTCGGAGTCTTGTAGCTCAAGTTATGATCAAAATACCGCGACATACTTGGAAAGCAACCCTCAATCTTTTACAAACTGCATGATTTTATTGCTGAAAGTAACCGGATTCTTCTTTCTCTTTCTTTTACCTGTTTCCTGCAAAAGTTCAATCAACTATACCCGAGTAGCATTATTTATATACAAATAATAGATAAATATGGGAATGAAAATGTGACAAAATCATGCTGATCACGTACGCATTGCATTCAGAATAGGACTCATTTTTTGGTTGATTTATATTGCTTTGAGTGAATCTTATTTATCTTGTACACTTGCACAAATTGATTTTGAGGGCAACACACAACAACAAGATAAGGTGGGGATTTAATCACCCTTCCTTAGCCTAAAAATCAGACTCCAAGCACTCATAAATCTAAGCCTAAGTAAAATCTGATAGACGTTGGCCTTAGGGACATCTCGAACTCACTAGGAGATTATCCTAAAGAGGGAAAGTGTTGGAAATTGACTCCTGTCAAATCAGTGTCTAGGAAGGGGATTGAGCACCGAAAGCCCGGAGATTGGTGGTTATTTAATTAAGGAACGTCTTTGACGGAAAATCTCCCACCAATCTTGCCCTGACCTGGCTGATTAGCTTGTACATTCTACCTCTTGTGGACAATCAACCAGTTAGGAGTTGTCTAGGTCGAGGTTACCTTAGACTAGGCTTGGTTGATTTCTATTGTTGACTGTTGTTTGAACTTGTTGTGATTGTGTTTGTGTATGCAAGTGTGGTCGAGAGACCCTAATTCATCTAGGTTGACTAGAAACACATCACCACCTAAGTTTGAATCAAGACCAGATCCGGTAATGGCTCAATCAACATCACTGCAGGATAGGTTCTACCCTATTAGGACCTCACTTCCATCTTGCATTAAACTTCCATCGGTTGGTGAAAACAATTTTGAGCTCAAGCCTCAATTCATCAACACACTCCCCAAGTTTTATGGCCTAGAGTCTGAAGATGCCTACTCTTCATAAGAGAATTTGAGGAAGTATGTCTGATGATGAAAATCTCACACCTTATAGACGATGCTATTAGGTTGAGATTTATCCCTTTCGCACTTAAGGACCTAGCAAAGAAGTGGCTCTACAGCTTAGCAGCCAGTTCCATCACAAACTGGGATGGTTTCATCAAGGTTTTCTTGTAGAAATTCTATTCTATTCATAAGACCGCTCCCATTAGAAAAATGATCATGCAATTCAAGTAAGAACCAAGTGAACCGTTCTGGAGGTACTTTGAACGCTTTAAAGATCTCCTTGTCCAATGTCCACAGCATGGAATAGAGAAATGGCGACAATGCCAAATTCTCTATGACGGTTTAGACTATTCCACCAAAACCCTCTTAGAAAGTATGTGCCAAGGGGGTTCTTGTAGAAAGATGAAGATGAAAATGGGATTTGTATAAAAATCTGGCTGAGAAGACCATCCAATGGGAATCTGCTAGTGAGACCTCTAGGAATCCTAACTCCATCTCTTCAAAAGGAGGTCTCCATTCCATCGAATCGTCCATCGCTAATGAGGCTAAGTTAGCTAATTTGGCTAGAAGACTGGAAGTTCTAGAAATGAAAGAACCAAGTCCATTCAATCAAGTCAGCCCGAACTAATTTCCACCCCCGAGCTGCACTTACTGTCAAGCCATGAATCATGTTTTCGAGGAGTGCCCAGTATTTCAGGCTCAGCAATCCCATCATGAACCGATGAATGCGGCCTTTTCAAGGCCGACAATAACCCTTACACTCCAACGTACAATTTCGACTGAAGAAATCACCCTAATTTCTCATGGAGCCAGAATAATTCTAACCATTCATGCTAGCCACTTCCATCATGGTAATAATTCTTCCAATCATCAATCTAACTTTTCCAATTTCCATAATAATTCTCCCAACCATCCACCAAACTTTCCGAATTATCAACAGAACTTTCCTAATCAAGCTCCACAATCCTCCTTCCAGAATCCTCAATTAGAAAGGAGAATGACTGACTTTGAAAGAAACATGGAATGATATATTAAAAACCAAGACTCTCTCATGCAAACTATCCAGAGGTTAGAGGTTCAAATGAGTCAAATAGCCACTCCATAGAATGAGAGACAAAAGGGTAGCCTACCTAGTCAGCCAGTCACCAATCCGAGGAATTCTCAACAAGCTCATTTGGCTGAGGATCCTTCATTCAATCAATGTAATGTTGTTCATACATTGAGATCAGGAAAGAGAGTTGATAACCAAGTGTCACCACCAACCAATCCTATTCAGCACAACCACAATCAAGCTTCCACCTCATCTAATCCAATTTCTTCCAATTCTGACGAGTCTGAAAAAGACAAGTCAGCCAGCCAGGTGCACCAGCCTATAGTACTATTTCCTAATAGGTTGAAAAACAACAAGCAAAATCTGTACATGGACAAGATAATTGAGATGTTTAACTAAGTGAAGATAAATGTGCCACTCTTGATGCCATCCAACAAGTTCCTTCCTATGCTAAGTTTCTTAAGGACATGTGCACCAAGAAGAGAATGACTAATGTTCCTAAGAAGGTCTTCTTAGCCACTAATATTAGTGAGCTATTATCAGGTCCTATCCCTGTCAATTATAAGGATCCAGGTAGTCCCACCATTGCCTGCACAATAGGACAAGCTGAGATTAGTCGTGCACTTCTTGACTTTGGGGCAAGTATTAACTTGCTTTCATTCTCTGTTTATCAGCAACTCGGGTTGGGTGACCTTAGTCCAACTCGAGTCACCATCCAACTGGCTGACCGTTCTGTTAAAGTTCCAAAAAGAGAAATTAATGATGTCCTAGTCTGGATAGGAGAGTTCATATACCCTGTCGATTTCATAATTCTGGAGACACAACCTGTGTCCAACTCTAATCGTAGGGCTCAAACTCCTGTTATCCTAGGTCGACCATTCCTTGCTACTGCTAATGCCATCATCAATTGTAAGAATGGGTCTATGAGGTTAACCTTTGGAGACATGACTAGAGAAGTCAATGTCTTCAATCTAGGAAAACAACCCCGCGATATCGAGGACCAAACATTTGAAGTCAACCTAATTGAGAACTTGACAAGTGAACACGAAGAATAATTAGAATCAGAAATGGAGAGTGACTTTGGGTTAGAGTCTGATGACTTTAATCTTGATCAAGCTGTAGATTCTGCTGTGAATTGGGCCTCAAACCCCATTTCACCAACAATGGAGCCAACAGATTTGACTAGTCCCTCTAGTGAGCCTTCCTCTTCCTTAGAATTGAAAGCCCTACCTGCGCATCTCAGGTACGCCTATCTAGGCAAACAAGAGACTTTTCCCATCATCATTGCCTCCTATTTAAATGGCGGAGAAGAAGAAGATCTAAAAGCTATTCTAAGAAAACATAGGGAAGCCATTGGGTGGACTATAACTGATATCAAGGGATTAAGTCCAACCATCGTTCAACATCGCATCACCTCAATGAAGATGCCACACCCAAAAGAGACCCGCAGCGTAGGTTAAACCTTATAATGCAAGAGGCTGTTTATGCTAAAATCATAAAACTCTTAGACAATGGGATAATTTATCCTATTTCTGATAGCCAGTGGGTCAGTCCTGTCCATGCGATCCCAAAGAAATCTGGTTTCACCGTAGTGGAAAACGAGAACAAAGAGTTGGTTCAAACTCGACTTCCCATGAAGATCCGAGTTTACATCAACTATAGGAAACTGAATGCTGCAACTCGTAAGGGCCATTTTTCACTTCCCTTCATTGATCAAATGCTTGAACGTTTGGCGGGTCACGAGTATTACTATTTCTTGGACGGTTACTCGGGCTATAACAAGATCCCTATCGCTCCTGAGGACTAAGAAAAGACTACGTTCACCTATCTATTTGGGACATTTGCTTATCGTCGAATGTCCTTCGGCTTATGCAATGCCCCACAACGTTTTAACGTTGCATGTTGAGTCTTTTCTCAAATATGGTAGAACGCTTCTTAGAAATCTTCATGGATGATTTCTCCATCTACGGAGATTCATTCACTCAATGTCTCCACCATCTAGAACTCGTCATCCAACGTTTTTTTGAGAAAAATCTGACACTGAACTGGGAGAAATGCCACTTTATGGTAAGACATGGAATTGTCTTGGGTCATGAAATCTCCAAGAAAGGGATTAAAGTGGATAGAGCCAAAATCGAGGTCATTGCTAAGCTTCCCATGCCTAAATGCGTTAAGGACATTAGATCCTTCTTAGGACACGGTGGTTTTTATCGACGATTTATCAAGGATTTTAGCAAAATTGCTAGGCCCTTGACTAATCTGTTAGCTAATGATGTGTCCTTCACTTTCGATGCTGAATGCATAAATTCTTAAGAGAAGCTTAAGAGAGAGCTTATTTCTGCACTAATCATATCTGCACCGGATTGGTCTAAGCCGTTTGAGATCATGTGCGATACTTCTGATTTTGCATAGGCGCTGTCCTAGGACAACGCATCGATAACAAGCAGCATGTGATCTACTACTCTAGTAGGACTCTCAACGATGCTCAACTGAACTACACTATAACCGAGAAGGAATTCTTGGCAGTAGTGTTTGCCTTAGAGAAGTTTTGTCCCTACCTACTAGGGTCCAAAACCACCGTTTTTACCGATCATTCTGCACTTAGGTACCTCATGATGAAGAAGGATGCCAAGGCCTGACTCATTCGTTGGATCTTCCTTCTTTAAGAACTTGATCTTGAGGTTTGAGATAATAAAGGCGTAGAAAATGTCGTTGCTGACCACCTCTCACGGATCTCTAATTCTCCATGTAATGAATTACCCATAAATGAGGATTTTCCTGATGAACATCTATTAGCTATCTCTAGGGAACCTTGGTTTGCTGATATAGTGAATTACTTAGTCACAAACCAAACTCCGTCTCATTGGTCCAAAAATGATGTTTACCGATTCTTATCCCAAGTCCGGTCTTTCTTTTGGAGGACCATATCTTTTCAAGTACTATTCTGAACAAATTATTAGGAGATGCATTCCAGATGAGGAGGTTAAGAGTGTTCTATCCTTCTGTCACGAACTTGCATACGGTGGACACTTTGGTCCCCGCAAGACTGCTGAAAAGGTGCTACAAAGTGGGTTTTATTGGACCACTCTATTCAAGGATGCTTATGAATTCTGCAAGACGTGCCCTAGATGCCAAATGGTAGGAAGGATTTCACACCGAAATATGATGCCCCTCAACCCAATTCTAGAAATAGAACTCTTTGATGTTTGGGGCATCGACTTTATGGGTCCATTTCCTAATTCATTTGGGAACCAATACATATTGGTTGCTGTGGATTACGTGTCCAAGTGGGTAGAAGCCATTCCTTGTAAAACTAATGATAACAAAGTTGTCATAAAGTTTTTGAAAGAGAACATTTTTTCCCACTTTGGAACCCCTCGTGCTATCATTAGTAATAATGACACTCACTTTTGCAATAGATCTTTTGAAGCCCTTATGCGAAAGTATGCCATAACTCACAAGTTGTTCACACCTTATCATCCTCAAACCAGTGGGCAAGTTGAGGCTTCAAATGGACAAGTCAAGCTTATATAGGAGAAAACTGTGAACCAAAACTGAAAAGATTGGTCCATTAAACTTGTAGATGCTCTATGGACCTACAGGACCGCTTTCAAAACAATTATAGGAATGTCTTCCTATCGGTTAGTCTATGGTAAACCTTATCACTTGCCCGTTGAGTTAGAGCACTGAGCCTTGTGGGCTATCAAGCAATTGAATTTCGACTTGACTAAGGCCGGTGACCTTCAGAAATTACAAATTTTCGAATTGGAGGAATTGAGAAATGAGGCCTATGAAAATGCTAGGATCACTAAAGATAGAGTGAAGATTTTTCATGACAAGCACATCATAAGAAAAACCTTTGTCTCTGAACAAAGAGTCTTACTCTATAATTCTAGGCTTCATCTTTTTCCAGGAAAATTGAAATCGAGATGGACTGGGCCATTTGTTGTAAAAACCGTGTTTTCACACGGTGCAGTTGAGATTAGTGACCCCAAGAATGGAAATGACTTTATGGTAAATGGTCAACGCCTTAAACCTTTCTTGGAATCAGTGCCGGTAAATGAAACGACAATGGGTCTTTTTGACCCAGTGTATCGGTAACTCTCCTCCTTTCCATTTTATTTCATGCACTTACACATTTCTTTCATACATTGGGGACAATGCATGAGACAAGTGTGGGGGAGGGTTCTAACATGACTGATATAAACAAAAAGCAAAAAAATAAATGGATATATAAATAAAAAAAAACTTTTTGAAAAGGGTAGACTATATTTTGATATATTTTTTTTGTAATAATTTAAGTCAATTTTAAGGAATAGGAGAATCATAATTAGGATTTCTTACACTTGGTCAAAATAAGATAACTTGTTTGATTTTTAGGGTCAGGAAGAAGATTTGTAAAAGTAATTTAGTCTTGATATTTACCTTGATGACATATGCACACAAAATACACTTACACACTTAGGGTTTAAAAACAGAGACTCTTATGCCTTATATAAAATATGAAAAAGAAAACGAGTCTAATTATTAATTAGCTAGGTGCTTTGGCCTAAGCAAGCCTTAGTATTTATGTAAAAGATAATTAGATAAGTTTGAAAAAAAAAGAAAAAAATGTGTATCTTCTGATTAAGCTGGGTATTTATGCCCCATGAAGCATAGGCATTCACGCCTATAAGGGGTACATCGTATAAATAAAAACCTTGGTTTTGTGGCCTTATCTGCTCCAGTGTTTAAGTCCTTAGGGGTGTTTTCTCACCTGGTGCCCTAAAACTGTTCGGTTTGGGTGTCACCGACTGAATGCTCGTTACATGGGCAGATTAGAAAGCCTAATGAAATTGAGAAATAAATTTCATCAAAAATAATAAATATAAGACATAGGAGTTAATGTTGAAGAACCCTTAGTAAACTTCACAGTCACGATGGTGCATACGACTCAGGGTAAATTAATAGACTAGATGAGAAGTACAATTTGACTTCTTACTTTAATTGATGACATGTTTTTGAATAGAGACTAAGTTTAGGAATGAAAAATTTGATATTCGTATAACTTATAGATTATTTAAACTCTCACAAATATACTTCAAATATTTTCTCCTTAAAAAAAATGCTTTTCGAAAATACTAACTTTTTTCTTTCTTTTTGGATTTTGTGGGTGTAATCTGCTGAAAACCCTCACGAGACAAAACTCATCCTCTAGGGTAACCTAGAGGTTTAACGGCTTGTTGCACATGCTCAGTGTAATCGAGTGACCTGCGAAAGTGGTCTAATAATTGATTCGAGTTAGTCTGATGTTTTGCTCGAGGGCGAACAAAAGATAAGTGTGGGGGTGTGATTTGTCACATATATTGCATTTATATTGTCACTTTACCACACTTGTTAGCTAATAAATTCTATTAATAAGTTGTCATTTTCTTTGCTAAATGTAGGCCCAAGTGCTCAGAGAAAGAAAAGAGAAAAAAGCCCAAAAGCCCACCAAATTCTGAATTAATTCAGAATAAATTCAAAATGAAGAAATCAGGGCTAAATCTTGGCATATCAAGAGGTTGAGAAAAATCCTTCCTGAGTCGAGCGATTGAAGCCACAAAATCAAAGGCTGTTTCATCAATGGATGGAGCAGAACAAGAAAACCAGCAGGACATACGGGATACTCTTCAAACCAGCAGCTTCTCCCCCTTGGGTGTTGCCACCTGGCCACACCAAGGCCACAAAAACGTGACCCAAGCCATGTTTCTGTGGCCCAACAGATTCTGTTGGGAGCGTTTGCTCCCCCAATCTTTCCGGGATCTCCTCCTTTAGGTTTTTGGCTATAAATAGATGTTTCAACAAAGAAAAAGGCAGCGAAGACTAGGATTAAGTTTTGTATTTATTTTCTTAGGATTTAGGCTCTTTGTTAGCTAGAACAAAAGTTATAATCTTACTTTTTAATTTGTAGTCCAGTATCAAAATTTGTGAGAGAGAGGACTGAGAGCTTGTACTTGAAGATTGAAGTGACAACAATACAAAAATCGAGCCGAGTTTTCATCCACTGCAGTACGGTATGGTTTGCATAATGTTTTTGCTTTCTTCATTGTTTTCTATGGATCACTAAACATTTTTCTGGGCTAGCTATCATCACTCTCTCTTGTTCTTCTTCTCTTCTGTTTTTAAAAGAAAAAGTCTCGATGACTCATATGTGTGCCTCACTTAAAAGCCTTTCTTTTTAAAAGTGTTCTTGAAGGCACATGATGATGGGAATGGATAGTTGAATTCACAATCCTTTCATGAACATCTCTTGAATTGTTTTTAATTCATTCTTACTTCTTCGCGCTTGATGTTTTAATATTCGATTCTAACGATTTCTTGAAGAAAATACTCAATTCTTCTAACCATCTCATGTGCTTTACTTAAAGCTTTCTAAAAATCAACTTTAAGTTTTGCAAATGATCACTTGAGGGACTTAACATTTTAAGAGAAGAATGAACATTTGAGTAGTGAGATAGTGAGCCCAGACTTTCTTCATTATTACAAACAACAAAACAATTTTCAAGCTTTCTAAATCACCTTCTCCAAAACCTTTTCTAAAAGTTACAATTTTTCTTTGAATCATCTCTTTCTTTCCATTCTCTTTTTCATAAAAAACGAACACAATTCCTTATTTCTAAACGATTCATCGAAAGGCTTCCATCGCATCCCTCCTTGTGGACACGACCTGTTAGCCACAAGCTACACGGTAAATTCTTAAACTCATTAATTGTTCTTTATTTTAGCAATCAATCCCCTTCGCCTGCTCCTCAATCTTCAAGCCTCGGACACGTTCCTCTGTCACGATCAGTTCCAAGAAGCGGTGAAGGGAGGAGAAAGAATGTTGGGATTGGATTTCTTTCTGACTGTCATTATTTTTATTTATATGGAAGCAGGAGAAGAGAGTTACGATAATATGAAAGGATAAGGTCTTTTAGGTTAGGATTTTTATCAATTTGTTTGTTAAGATAAGAATTCATCTTATTAAGATAAAGATCCCTAAAGATCTCAAGAGATATCTTAGTTGGAAATTGAAATTTGAAATTTAGCTTTAGATTTGTTTAAATAATTTAGATCTACAACCTAACCACATGCCAATGTGGCATTATGGTTTAGGTATTAGGATTTAGTACAAAGGAATATGAGTCCGAAACTTGGCATAAACAAATTGTTGGCCCAAAGGCCTTCCACTCTAGTTTTGATGATGATCAACTCATGTAGTTATGTTTACTAATATTCTTGTGTTTCTAAATTTCAGATCATTAGCAGGATATTAGTTGGTGATTAGCTTCAACAAGAGATGTTTGGAAGCTTATCATTGTGATTCCGGTGCCAAAGCTTCAAGATCATACCTTTGCACTCGGTGGATCGCGTTTTGGGAGCAAGTCTACTTGAAGATGGAAGATCGTCAAGAGACTTGGTATCCTAGTTTAGATAGTGTATTTAGATCTATTTGTAAAGCTTAGTATAGTTGATATGCTCAAGTGCACAATAACACACACATTTTATGTTTGGTATTTAGTTTTCATGAATAGTTTGATCAAAACACGTTTTCATGATTTATATGTATAGTAGATGGTTTCTATTTATACATACATGCTTAAACTTTCAAGACAAACTTATTTTGACATTCCTATTCATGTTTTGGAAAAATCAAGTTTGATGAAAATACAAAAGTTATTTTTTTTGATAAAAATGAAAAATGATTTCATATGCTTGATATTTGAGTAGAAATGTTTATCACATGTTTATATATCAATGCAATATGATAAAAACATTTTTGGGTTTTTACAAATCATTAAAAGAATTTTTATAACATGTTTTAAACAAGTTCTCGACCCAGATTGTGACTGTCAGGCCAACCCGGTTGACCGCTGGGTCGACCGTACAATGGGCCGGTCGACCCTAGGGTCGACCGACGTGCACAGACTTGTGCACGTCTGGCTGGCACAGGGGCCAGTCGACCGGGCGGTCGACCGGGTCTGAGAGCTGTGCTCTCTGGATCCTTGGGTCGACCGAGAGGTTGACCGGATTACAGAGATCTGCTCTCTGAATTGTTGGGTCGACCGGGTTTGCCCAACGGTCAAAAATATGACCGTTGGCGGTCGACCGCCAGGTCGACCGCCAGGCTTGTCAGGCTGACACGTCAGCCTAACGGCTAGTTTTGACTAGGGCCTATAAATACCCCATTGTTTGGAGTTTCTCTTTAAGATTTTTTGAGCAAAAATTTCTTGACCATTTTCAGTGTTTTAAAAGAGTTTTCAAAAGAGTTTTTTGGGCAAAAAGATTCATTTGATTTGTTTTAAAGTGTTTTGTTATTTTCAAAGAAAATAGGATTTTGGGAATAGATTTCTTACTCTTCATTTATATATCAATTTGCTATTTTCCCAAGAGTTTTTCTTTGATCAAAACACTTTGTTTTCCACACTTGAGCCATATCTTCTATCCTAAACTATTAGGATCTTATTTTTGTGGAAAAAGAGAAAGAGAGAGTTTTGAGGTTGTTATTGAAGCCTCTAAGTTGTAAACCCTCCTTGCTTTTGTGAATCCCTCTTCGGTAGAGGTGATCGGAGTGGTATTGGTTTGATCCCTCTTTGGTAGAGGTGATTGTGTTTGTAGTGAGCCTCTTCGGTAGAGGTTATGGTGTTTGTTGTTGGCTACGGGCCGTATCCCTCTTCGGTGAAAAGTCACCTAGAGGGGGGGTGAATAGGTGACAATGCTAATCAAGGGGAAATTAAAAATAAAAGCTACAATTATCACAAGGCAAGATTCACAATATGAATGCAAGCAAGCAAATATGACAATGAGCAATTAATAAGAGCAAGTATAGTAAAGTAAAGTGTGCAAGAAAGTAAACCAATCGCAAACACAAGGATATGTTATCGAGGTTCGAGCACCCAGCTCTACTCCCCGCCTTCCCCAGAAGGATTCTAGCTACTTCCACTATCACAAAGAACAATTACAACCGGAGTACCCAACTCCAAAATTACAATCACAAGAATCTCTGAGTAGTCAAAAGACCACAAACTCTCTCTTTCAAAAATCTCTTCCCTTACAAAGGTCCTTAGAGAATAATGAGTAGATTTGAAGCTCTTTTGTGTGTAAAGGAAAAGAAATTGAAATCAGAGAAAATCTTTTGAAAAACCCTTCAGAAAATTGAGAGAAAGCACAAAAACCAAGAACTTTGAAAGCTTTAAACTTTTAAACTTTTGAATTTTCTCTTGCAAAAAATTGTTGTGAAAATCTCTCCCCAAACACCCCTATTTATAGGAGAGGGCTAGGGTTTAGGGATAAAACACAATTACTGAAGTTTAGGAGGTAATTAATTCAAAACATAACCTTAAACCCATTTTTAAACACAAAAGACAAAAATAAACAGCTCATTAAAAACTGCCCGTTACTGTTGCAACGGATCTATCGGTCGACCGGCCGGTCGACCGGTAGTTCAAAAATATGACCGTTATGAGCTAGCGGTCGACCGACCCGGTCGACTGAAGAAACCTGTAGCAAAAACAGTGTACCAGTCGACTGCCCGGTCGACTGTGCACAAACAGAGAGCAAAGGTATTTCAGTACAGTCGACTGGGCGGTCGACTGACAGACATGGACACGGATACGTGCATCTGTCAGCACCCCGATCGACTGGTCCGGTCGACTGGACCAGACTGACACAGACTCGGTCGACTGCCCAGTCGACCGGATCAGGTCAAAACACAAGTTTTGTAAAGAATTAAAAGGGGATTTTGATTTTGATAAAAATTCTTTTGTTCAGGAAATAGTATTCAAACATAAAGATATATTAGTAGGCAAAATCTTGTAAGTAAAATATTTTTGTATAATTTATAAGAAATTATTTTGGAATAAGCATGTGCGCAAAAACGTGTGTGATAGAGCTTCAATCCTATCCACTATCCTTTAACAAACTACTAAATCAAAAACAAAATAATAAAGGACTTCTTGAGCAATCTTTGAGCCATCCAATGCCTTGCTAGTGCCTTCTCTTCTATGATCCTTCCTTGATGAGCTATATGCCTTCATTGCTATATGGAACTTAGAAGTTATTGCAAAGCTAAGCAAATGGTCTCCACAATTGGTACAAACCTGAAACTCATCTTAACAAACTTATTAGTACCAAATAGCACTAATTTGGTTTGTCATCATCAAAACTCAAAACAAATGGAGAGTGTAACCTTTTGGGCCAACAATCTCCCCCTTTTTGATGATGACAAAACAAATAGGCTATTAACAAAAATAAAGGGGAGGAGAAAAACTCCCCCTCAAATTATGCTATATGAAAAACACAAATTCATTGAAAACACAAACACATGTTCTAGATACTTAAATAAAACCAACCAAAACAATACCAATAAAACACAAGAATTCACAAACACCAAAACTCATAAAACCAAAACATAAATTCATATGGAACCAAGACCAAATGAACTTATTTTTGTCCATGTACTTATTCTCCCCCTTTTTGTCATACATCAAAAAGTGTTATGAAAAACATGTTTATTCAATAATGCAAACATTTAGTTCTCCACAAATAAACGAAAATCTAGCAAAATCAAGTGGTTTAGTGAAAATATCGGCTAGTTGTAAATCCGAAGAAACATAATCAATATCTATATCTCCTTTCTCAAAGTGATCTCTAAGAAAGTGATATCTAATCTCTATGTGCTTGGTCTTACTATGTTGATTTGCATTCTTAGTCATGTGAATAGTACTAGTATTATCACAAAATATTTTTATATGATCAAAGTGCAAATCAAAATCAAGGAGAGTATGTTTCATCCAAAGGACTTGTGCACAACAAGCCCCCGCGGCAACATACTCCGCCTCGGCGGTTGAGAGAGCTACGGAATTTTGTTTCCTAGAGGACCATGAAACAAGACAATTACTAAGAAATTGACATGTCCCACTAGTACTCTTTCTATCTACTCTACAACTCGCATAGTCGGCATCCGAATAACTAGTCATTGAAAAATCTCTAGTTTTCGGATACCAAAGACCCATTCCAATTGTGCCCTTAATATAACGAATAATGCGTTTTACCGCAATAAGATGAGACTCTTTAGGACACGATTGAAATCTAGCACAAAGACACACACTAAACATGATATCCGGCCTACTTGCCGTTAAATATAAAAGACTTCCTATCATGCTTCTATATAATTTAATATCAACATTTTTACCTTGGTCGTCCTTATCAAGCTTTGTTGTAGTTGCCATTGGAGTGTTGCAAGCCTTTGATCCTTCAAGCCCAAACTTCTTCACTAGCTCCTTTGCGTACTTGGCTTGGTTAATGAAGGTACCGTCTTGCAATTGCTTGATTTGGAGTCCAAGAAAGAAATTTAGCTCACCCATGGAAGACATCTCAAACTCAAGTTGCATTAACCTTTCAAAATCCTTGCACAAAAACTCATTAGTACAACCAAAAATTATATCATCTACATAAATTTGCACAATTAAAATATTACTATCAACATGCTTAGTGAAAAGAGTTGTGTCTACTTTGCCTTTAATAAATCTTTTGAAGTGAGAAAACTAGAAAGCCTTTCATACCAAGCTCTTGGAGCTTGTTTCAATCCATACAAAGCTTTATCAAGTTTAAAAACATAATCAGGATGAACATGATCAACAAAACCGGGAGGTTGAGCAACATAAACTTCTTCATTAATAAAACCATTTAAAAATGCACTTTTTACATCCATTTGAAAAAGTTTAAAAATTTTAAAACATGCAAAAGCTAGTGTCATCCGTATGGCTTCAAGCCGTGCTACGGGTGCAAAGGTCTCCTCAAAGTCAATTCCCTCAACTTGAGTGTAACCTTGGGCCACTAACCTAGCTTTATTCCTAATGACATTACCGGACTCATCCATCTTGTTTCTAAAGATCCACTTAGTACCAATTATTGGTCTATCGTGGGGCTTAGGAACAAGGTGCCAAACTTGGTTGCGCTCAAATTGATTGAGTTCCTCTTGCATGGCAAGCAACCAATATGGGTCCGTCTCGGCTTCGAGAATGCCCTTGGGTTCAAAATGAGAAATGAAAGCAAAGTTACCACATAGGTCATGGAGTTGGGAGCGCGTTGTGACTCCTTGGATGCATCACCTAAGATGAGCTCCTTAGGATGATTTGTAGCGTATCTCCAAGCTTTGGGAAGCGGTTGAGCGCTTTCCTCTTTATCCTCTTGAACATCACCACCTATAGGTTCTTCCTTTTCCTCTTCTTGAGCGGGTGTGTCCTTCAAGGATAGTCTCTCCATGTCTTCACCTAATGGTTCAATCTCTACAACATTCTCAACAACCACATTAAATTCTTCAAACTTAACATGCATAGTTTCTTCAATAGTAAGAGAAGATTTATTGAATACTCTATAAGCTTTGCTAGTTGTAGAATATCCAACAAAAATTGCCTCATAAGCTTTAGCATCAAATTTACCCAAAATATCCTTAGTATTTAAAACAAAACACTTGCATCCAAAAACTCTAAAATATGAAACATTTGGTTTTCTAGAATGATAAATTTCAAATGATGTTTTTGAAGAATTTTTGCACAAATAAATACGGTTTGAAATATAGCATGCGGTGTTTACGGCCTCGGCCCATAAATATTGAGGGAGGTCATATTCACTTATCATTGTCCTAGCCATTTCTTGTAATGTTCTATTTTTCCTTTCTATAACTCCATTTTGTTGTGGAGTCCTAGGACAAGACATTTCATGCTTAATTCCTTTGTCATCACAATAAGTCATGAAGAGTTGGTTAACAAACTCACCACCTCTATCACTCCTTATTCTCAAAATCGAAAAACCTTTTTCTTTTTCAACTCTTTTTCGAAAAGTTTTAAAATATGAAAAAGTTTGATCTTTATGTTGCAAAAAGAAAACCCAAGTGAAACGGGAGAAATCATCAACCAAAACAAATGCAAATCTACTACCATTCAAACTTTTTATTTTTGTTGGTCCAAAAAGATCCATATGAATTAGTTCTAAGGGCCTAGTTGTCATGATATCCTTGATTGGTTTAAAGGAAGACTTGGTTTGTTTTCCAAGTTGGCACGCACTACAAATGCGGTCTTTCTCAAAAGACAAGCAAGGAATACCCTTTACTAAATCCTTAGAATTAATTCTAGCAATATGGTCAAAAGATGCATGTCCTAATCTTCTATGCCAAAGCCAAGAATTTTCATCAAAAGCATTTAAGCATTTAGTAGAACACTCTAAATTAAGCATGTCAATAATATAAACATTGTTATCACGAAAACCGGTTAGAATACAATCATTAGATTTCACATCAAAAACCTTGCAAGAAACATCATCAAAAATAACTTTAAGTCCACGGTCACAAAGTTGACTAATACTAAGCAAATTATGTTTTAAACCATCAACTAAAACAACATTCTCAATAATAGGAGATGCACCAATTTGAATGTTACCTATACCAATGATAGTTCCTTTGGAGTCATCCCCGAAGGTGACGGTGCCACCTTCCATGTACCTTGATAGGGTTGTGAAGTTGTTGATATCCCACGTCATGTGCCTTGAACAACCACTATCAAGGTACCACCGCTCCCTACGTCTTGGAGCTTTGGTGTGCACCTACATCAAATAATTTGAGACTTGATTTTGGTACCCACATTTTCTTGGGTCCTCTAGGGTTAGTGTCATGAACCCAAACAAGATTATTAGTTCTATTAATTTGATCATAACAAAACTTAGCTAAATGTCCATTTTTGCCACAATATGTACATCTATACACTCTACCATTTTAAAAGCATAGTGAGTGTGTGTTTTGTGGGAATGAGCATTGTGAGCATGAAAAGATTTAGCATGAGAGGTGTTATGTGTAGCATGAGCATGTGGAATCTTGGCATGAGATGTGTGCTTTTTAGAAATTTTTCCTCAAGTTTCTTGGTATTGAAAGCACAATCTTTTAACACTTTTTCAAAATCATTCATTTTAGATTTAAAAGAAGAAATTTCATTTTCATCAACAATTGGAGATTTACCTTTACAAGAAATCTTGTAGGCATCAAATTCATTTTGAATGGAAACAAGATTTGAAGAAATATCATCTTTTTCTTTAGTCACCAAAGCAAGTTGATTTTTAAGAAAAGCAATTTCTTTTTGTAATTTAAAACATTCTATTTTCTTGTTATCATAAGTTTCAGAAAGTTCTACAAAAAGTATGTGCTAGAACTTCCTTACTTATATCATCATCTTCATCATCAAGGGATTGAGGGGTTACCTTGGGTGTGTTTGCCATGAAACACATATTAGCTTGATCCACCTCCTCTTCGGACTCGCTTTCCGAATCCCATGTTGCTTTGTAGGCTTTCTTGTCCTCCGGCTTCTTTGGCTTGAAGGAGGAAGTCATCTTCTTCTTGAACTCCAGACACTCCGCCATTATATGTCCGGGTTTGCGGCAATTGTAGCATATGATCCTCCGCTCTTCAAATTTTCTCCGGAAGTTGAGCTTGTTCTTTCGGTACATTCTTTTGACATTGCGCACAAGTAGAGTAAGCTCCTCATCATCTTCTTCGTCATCTTCATCGTCATCATTGGTGGATGAAGTCTTGAAGGCCATGGATTTCTTCTTTGAAGTGGTGGCCTCTTCTCTTGCTTTCTTCTCCATCTCATTGGTCTTTAGGTTCCCAATGAGACTAATGAGGTCCATCTCGTCCTTGTCGTTCAACTCCTTCAAAGTGGTGGCCTTGATCTCCCATGAAGAAGGAAGAGCCCGAATTACTTTCCGCACCTTTTGATCGTTGGAGATGACATCACCTAAGGAAGAAAGACCATTAGTGATTTTAGTAAACCTTGTAGCCATACTATCAATAGATTCATCATCAAGCATTTTAAATGACTCATATTGGGACCTCAAGAGATCTATCTTAGCTCTCTTGACTTGTGAAGTCCCCTCGTGTGTGACCAATAAGTGTTGCCAAATCTCATAAGCGGATTGGCAATGAATTACCCGTGTAAGGTCATCCTCATTCAAGGCGGTCAATAGGGAGTTTTGGGCCTTGGAGTTAGCCTCATATAGTTTAAAGTCTAGGTCGGTCCAAGTGCTCTCATCACCATCGGGTGCTTCATAAGATTTGGTCAAGGACTTGGCTACTAAGCTACCCAAAGATTGCAAAAATATAGTCATCCTAACCTTCCAAATTGGGAAATTGAGTCCATCAAATTTAGGTGGGGATTTAATGTTATCGGCCATGTTTACTAGTGATGAATGAAGGAAATGCAAATGTTGATTAGCAAGTTTTAAAGGATCTCTCTATGGATGTTAAGCCAAACCTAGAGTCCAAGCTCTGATACCAATTGAAAAGTCACCTAGAGGGGGGTGAATAGGTGACAATGCTAATCAAGGGGAAATAAAAATAAAAGCTATAATTATCACAAGGCAAGATTCACAATATGAATGCAAGCAAGCAAATATGACAATGAGCAATTAATAAGAGCAAGTATAGTAAAGTAAAGTGTGCAAGAAAGTAAACCAATCGCAAACACAAGGATATGTTATCGAGGTTCGAGCACCCAGCTCTACTCCCCGCCTTCCCCAGAAGGATTCTAGCTACTTCCACTATCACAAAGAACAATTACAACCGGAGTACCCAACTCCACAATTACAATCACAAGAATCTCTGAGTAGTCAAAAGACCACAAACTCTCTCTTTCAAAAATCTCTTCCCTTACAAAGGTCCTTAGAGAATAATGAGTAGATTTGAAGCTCTTTTGTGTGTAAAGGAAAAGAAATTGAAATCAGAGAAAATCTTTTGAAAAACCCTTCAGAAAGTTGAGAGAATGTTAGCACAAAAACCAAGAACTTTGAAAGCTTTAAACTTTTAAACTTTTGAATTTTCTCTTGCAAAAAATTGTTGTGAAAATCTCTCCCCAAACACCCCTATTTATAGGAGAGGGCTAGGGTTTAGGGATAAAACACAATTACTGAAGTTTAGGAGGTAATTAATTCAAAACATAACCTTAAACCCATTTTTAAACACAAAAGACAAAAATAAACAGCTCATTAAAAACTGCCCGTTACTGTTGCAACGGATCTATCGGTCGACCGGCCGGTCGACCGGTAGTTCAAAAATATGATCGTTATGAGCTAGCGGTCGACCGACCCGGTCGACCGAAGAAACCTGTAGCAAAAACAGTGTACCAGTCGACTGCCCGGTCGACTGTGCACAAACAGAGAGCAAAGGTATTTCAGTACAGTCGACTGGGCGGTCGACTGACAGACATGCACACGGATACGTGCATCTGTCAGCACCCCGGTCGACTGGTCCGGTCGACTGGACCAGACTGACACAGACTCGGTCGACTGCCCAGTCGACCGGATCAGGTCAAAACACAAGTTTTGTAAAGAATTAAAAGGGGATTTTGATTTTGATAAAATTCTTTTGTTCAGGAAATAGTATTCAAACATAAAGATATATAGTAGGCAAAATCTTGTAAGTAAAATATTTTTGTATAATTTATAAGAAATAATTTTGGAATAAGCATGTGCGCAAAAACGTGTGTGATAGAGCTTCAATCCTATCCACTATCCTTTAACAAACTACTAAATCAAAAACAAAATAATAAAGGACTTCTTGAGCAATCTTTGAGCCATCCAATGCCTTGCTAGTGCCTTCTCTTCTATGATCCTTCCTTGATGAGCTATATGCCTTCATTGCTATATGGAACTTAGAAGTTATTGCAAAGCTAAGCAAATGGTCTTCACAATTGGTACAAACCTGGAACTCATCTTAACAAACTTATTAGTACCAAATAGCACTAATTTGGTTTGTCATCATCAAAACTCAAAACAAATGGAGAGTGTAACCTTTTGGGCCAACATTCGGTAGAGGTGGATTGTGGTTGTATTGCCTCGGTGGCATTGTAAGGTTGAGAGAGGAGTTTGGTACTCCTATAGTGGATTAGGAAATCCTACACGGTGGTGTAGGCGGGGATGTAGAGTTGGGTACTCGAACCTCAAAATAAATCTTTGTGTTAGCGTTTGATCCATTGTCTCTCTAACCTTTACTCTCTTTACATTTGTGCAAGCATCATTTTATTCAAGCATCATTTCATTCATAGCATCATATCTTACTTGCTTGTATTGCCTTGCATCTATTTCATATTGCTCATCCTTATTTGCTTGGCTTGATTGTGTGTGTGCATCTTATTGCTATATCCTTGATTGCTTGGATTGCTTGTGTGTGTGTGCCTAACTTATACTCATCCAACAAGAGTTTCACATAGCGTCTCAACTCATTTCAAGGGGGATCAAGAGGAGTTAGTCCAGAGCCTCGCAAGGGGAATTCGGCTACACTTGTTGAATTGTACTAAGTTATGCAACATTTGCTTTAGCTTCCGCATATAGAGCATTAAGTTTTCATTTAGTTTTTAGATTAGCTTTTACACCTATTCACCCCCCTCTAGGTGTTTTTTTTTCAATTGGTATCAGAGCTAGTGCTCCTGATATTAGGCTTAACATCCTAGGAGTGATCCATTTGCTTGCTAATCTTGTTTGCATTTGATTGTTTGCACACTCATATAGTTTACCATGGACTTCATGACCCCACCTAGCTTTGACCCTTCCAACATTCTTGTTGGAAGACTAGGATGGCCATCTACCTAAAAACCCTAGGCTTGCATGTTTATCTTGCGGCTACCAAGAAATGCTATCTTGGTAATTGCACTCATATAGGGGCCAATGCACAAGCCCTAGAGGCTATTAGAAGCACATTGCCAAAAGAATATCTTTTATTTGTTTCTAATATTGATTCCGCCTTTGCATTGTGGAAGAAATTGACAACAACCACTATAGGCTGTCTAAAAATCACAAAGACAAGCCATTAAAAGGCAGAGATCCAAGATCCAAACGCAAGGCTAAATGCGACATCAAGACGCGAAGGTCCAAACCCGCGTCTCAGCATCAAGACGCGAAGGTCCAAACCCGCGTCTCAGCATCAAGACGCGAAGGTCCAAACCCGCGTCTCAGAATCAAGGCGCGTGGGCTCGACACCCGCGTCTCAGCATCAAGGCGCGTAGGCTCGACACCCGCGTCTCAGCATCAAGGCGCGTAGGTTCGACACCCGCGTCTCAACCTCAAGGCGCTAGGGTCCAGACCCGCGTCTCGGTTATAACCGCCCCGATTATGGCGCCATTCACCGCCCATGTAGCGGGAAGCGGCCCCTCTTTGTGGAGCGTTTTTAGAGGGCACGCTCACCCTTAAGACCTCTATAAATAGCCCAGTCGCTATAAAGGGACAGGCACGCGCATACAGACACATACGGGCACAAGTACAAGAAGGGCACGACATAGAGAGATCGACGCACATTCAGAGAGAGAGTTCGACCCCTTGGCAAGCTTGCTGCGCACGAACTGCTCTTCGTCTACCTTCTCTTTGAGAGTTGTGGTAGACAGAGCTGTGTTACTCTCTCTACCTGTCGAGAAGAAGACCCCCTGACGATCCAGACGGTCATCTGGTCAACGGAGAACAAGATTCACTCTCTACCGCCACATGAAGAACCCAGCCTTAAACAAAGGGGGGATTCAAGCTTCAATATCCTCCCTCCCTTGTAACTGGAAGGGGAAGTTGTAATTGCTGTGTAATAGTTTCATTTGATTCAAGGAAACTCCTTTTACACCAGTTTCTTCATCTCCTCTCTTTTCGGGTCAAACAAGAGATGGCGACTCCGCTGGGGACTTCCTTCATGACCGACGAATAGATCGTGGCGCAGGATGACGTCCTCCGTAAGGGGAAAATGGTCGAATCGCTCATCGTCGAGTTCGACCAGGTGAAATTTGAAGAGTTCCTCTCTTCTGGCTCCAAGAGCCTAAAGACCCGCGTCTGCCGCAGGGTCTCACGGGAAATGGCCCCGAACCCCGCTCTGTCTCTCTCTCAGGCACCGCTCCTGCTGCCAACTGTGTCAAGCAGGATGCACGCGTCAACGCCTCTCCGAAGGCCCGCGTAGCCCCAAACACTGTCGCGACCAACAGTGTCGCACAGAACCCACGCGCCCGCGTCTCTCAGGAGACCCGCGTGGTCAAAGTCGCTGCAGCCCAACACCAGGATGTGGTCGGTCTCTCTCCGCCTCCACGACGCAACCGGAACGCCGAGCGTCGACAGAGAAGGCGCGCGCGCCAGCTGCAAGTTGGAACCGTTGGTTGTCCAACTGAGGCCGGGCGCGACACACGCTCTGGTGCCTTGCCCGCGCCACGTCCAGTACGTGAAATTCGCATTTGGCGGCCCAAACGCGAGAATCCCCAAGTTAGGTCCTCTGAAGACCAACTTGCTAAATGCCAAGGTGAACCCTCCGCGCCTTGTCAAGCACAAGAGGCACGCGCCCATAGGCATGGGGCCCAGCAGCCCGCTGTCTCTCAAGCGCCTCTGCCCCAGCGCACCACACATCAACGCGAGGCTCGCGTTTCATCTCAACAGAGACGCCGAGCACGCGCCTTACAGCTGCGATGCGATAACCGCGTCCTTGAAGGCCGCGTCCAGACTGCGCAGCACAAGGATACCTCCCGTCTCCGACGTTGCGAGGCTAATCTCTCAGTGCAGCACATGGATACCTCCCGTCTCTGACGTTGTGAGGCTAATCTTTTCAATCCCCTTCTTTTGGATTTGAGGGATTATTTGATGAAGAAAAGGAGTGCCAATCAGGCCACTTCGTCATGTTACTGCCAACGGCTCATTCACATGCTTTTTGAATGCCGTTGCGAATCAGGCGTGCACCAGCAGTCGCTAGTCAGACAGCTGACCCTGATTCCTCTGTCAGCTAAAAGAAGACGCTCCCACAGAAGGAGAACCTTCTCTGACGTTGAGTACCCCGAGTTCACTGCGTATATGACAAGCAGGAGCAAGGGGAAACAACCTGCAGTCAGCTCCGATGAGTCTGACTCTGAACCAGAAGGGGTGTACCAACACACTTGCACCCGGACTGGGGCCATTCCCCCAATTGACTATAATGCCTTAGCCCAGGGCATTAAGGTGAATGATTCCCATTCCGCTGTAGCGGAATCACGGGATTCGAACTCTTTCGTCGAGAAGGAGGCCTCCGCTTACATGCAAGCACTCCTGAGGAGACGGTAAGACGTATGGAGCAGGTCCAGAAGGCACACCTAGACATGCTTATGTCTCAGCAGGCATCGATTGACAACCTCAAACATATGCTTGCACAGCTGCTCGAAGAGAGGAGGAAACCTCCTCCTAAAAAGTCAAAGGGCAAAGGAAGAAAGGGAGAAAGTTCATCTTCCGAACCTTCCGACGAGACGCGACGATCTACTTCTGGCTCGTCCAAGTCCTCGTCGCAAGCAAAGGACGACCAAGACCCGGGAAAGGCTCATGCTAAAAGAATGAGGCAACTGGAGCAGCGCCTCGAGGCCCTTGCCAATCGCAAAGACCTCCAAGAGGTAGGAGTGGTCTGACCCTACCCGGCTGAATGGGACTTGGTTCCATATCCGTCCAAGTTCAAAGCTCCGACCCTCCAAGCCTTTGATGGGAAAGGGTCGCACAATCAGCACATCTACTACTTCAAATCTCAAACCGGGAATGTAGTAGATAACGACGCCATCCTGGCACGTCTATTCATCGGCACCCTAAAAGGGTTGGCCTTTGAATGGTTCATGAAGCTCTAGAAGGTTCTATCAAGAACTGGGGCGATCTGGAGAAGCTGTTCTTAACACGCTTCTTCGAAGATGACTCGGAGGTCGCGATGCCCACCCTTTTAGCTACTAGACAGCGAAAGGGAGAGTCCGTCAAATCTTTCGTAGAAAGATTTCGGAATGTGGCACTCCGGTGTTCAAGCGGCATGACCCAGGCCACCCTGGTGGAAACATGCCGCCACAATCTTCAAACCTCACTCCTTGCTCAAATAGGAGTCGCTGAAAGCCGCACCTGGAAGCAATTAGTCCAACAAGGTGAACAGGCTGAGGAGATTGTTGCCCGCGTCAGGGCAGAAGAAGGCAAGCCGCGGCCGGAGAGGTCAACCAGGCGTGCACCAGACACATCCCTCTAGACAAAGCGGAAGGATAACTTGGCGACGAAGACCAAATCTCCCTCCAAACCTCAACCGACCAAGGCAAGTGGTTCTTCAAGCCAGCCACGCCCCAACAAGCAGTATTCCTTCAAGGAGGAACATGTTGACTCGCTCTTCAAGCTACTCAACAAGAGCAACCGACTGAAGCTCCCTGAGGCCAGGCGCCCCGAAGAAGTCGGTAAAACTGACAATCCCAACTACTGCTTGTACCACAGGATGTTGGGACACCCAACCAAAAGCTGCTATGTCTTCAAGGACATCCTTCAGGCTCTGATTGACGCGGAGGTATTGAAACTCCGACCAGAGCAGAAGAAGGTGACGGCCAATATGACGTCGGTTCTCCAGTTCGGAAGATAACCTCCAGCACCTGCGGAGGTGATCCCAATCCCAAGAGGAGAACTAAGAGTGGTCAACACGAACCCTCACCAGCAGCAAGAGAAGGGCTTAGTACCCGTCCCTACACCTCAAGGGGAGATCATGTGGGTCCACCCTGACCTAGTGGACAGCCAGCAATGGACTACTGTAACCAACAAGAAGTCCAAAGGTAAGGCAATGGCTTCGTCCTGCCATGTGGTATGTGCCTCCTCCCGAGAAGCAGAGGATGACGTTCCCTCACTGACCGACTCAGAAGAGGAAACAATAGTCTTGGCCGTAGAGCCCAACCAAACTAATGGCAGGGACCCGCTCAGGACAGCCCTACTTGAAACAGTATGGCGAAGTGGCGGCAAACCCTCCATAACCAGCTGCAGAGCCAAGTAGACCCTCCACAAAGCCACCCGTGGAGAAGCAGAAAGAGACTCGATTCTCTCGAGCTCTTCAAAAGGGTATAGCGGAAGGATCCACAACGCCTTACCGCTTTGATGTCTTGGCTCAATTAGCCAACATCCCAGCGCGCGGATTACCCTGTATGAGCTTCTGAGACTATCAAAGTCGACCAGGGAAGCTCTACAAGAAGCTCTGGCAAATGCTGAGGTCTTTATGACCTAGGTGCCAAAGGAGGAAGATGTAGAGAATTGTCTCCACACCCTCCCAAATGCTCCCTGCATCACCTTCACGGCGGATGATATGCAGGTTAAAGGGAAGCATGACCGACCCCTGTACTTTACAGGTTATATCAGATCGTCTGAGGTGAATCGTATTCAGGTAGATCCAGGGTCCGCATTGAGCATCATGCCTTGCCGAGTCATGCAACACCTCGGCATCCCTACCCACCGTCTGAGCCCTACACAGACGACCATCTACGGGTTCAATACCAACGGAACCCGTCCGATGGGGAAGATCAAGCTCAGGTGTCAGATTGGAAGCCTAAAGTCGGAAGTGACATGCTATGTCATTGATGCCGACACTTCCTACAACCTGCTGCTTGGACGACCATGGATCCACCGCAACTCCATCGTTCCCTCCACTCTTCACCAGTCATGAAATACATTGACGGGAGTGGGAAGGTGCAAACGCTGGTTGCCGAAAGGTATCCGTTTAAGGGGGTCGAAAATTATTTCACCGACTCCCTCTTATATCAGGATCCGGTGGATGAAATCCCGTAACCAGAGGAGCTGGACTCTGGAAATGAAGCCGACACCGAGCCCGAAAAAGAAGAGTGCCTGTGGGAGCTGGAACCACTTATAAAAAGGACTAATAAGCTCGATGTTGATAATACCACCGACGATGCGGGCGATTGGTATATTAATGAGGATTTAGATTTTGCGTACTTTTCTGCGTGTGCCTCTGATTCAATACCGTCGGATACTAGCACCGACGTAGACGATGACCCCTGGTCGGCAATGGATGCTTTGACATCATTGCATGTACCAGTAAAATCATCTTTCGGGACATACCAGGATAATGGTAATGGCAGGAATCTATATTCATGGTTCCAGCAAGACGAAAAGGCCAAAAGCCAATCCTTTTCGGGTGAATTTCGTCTGAACCAACACCCCGCGAAGAATCGGAAGGCGAGGAGGAATCCCCTCAACTCGATCATTATGAACCAAAAGCGCTCAAAATGATGAAACGAATGGGTACGACCTAACGACCCGACCTGGGCTGAACTTCGGCAAAGGAAGAAGAACCCTACTTCGATCTTTTGTGCCGAAAGGGAAAGCCCCCGATTATTATCATCGGACGCGCAGGGGGTTGAGCTATGTATCAACTCCGGTCCCATCAGCCTCCGATTCTCAAGAATCGTCGAACAATGATTACTCTTCAGACACGTCATCTTGGGAGTCAGATGTCAGTGTCGGCAACATCTTCAAGGAACTTTCAGTGAACATGGTTTCAACAAGCCACCTGGAAGACGAAGATGAAGAAATGATCCTCGCAGATGCAGATCCTTGGATCAAACATTTGAATGCTCTTTGGGATACCCGCTTTGAACAGCGTGAGCCACCCACAAAAGACAAGGTTGTTCAGATCAACCTAGGAGATGAGGCTAACCCTAAGCCCATCTTCATAAGTGACGGCCTATCACCTTCAGAGAAGAAAGATCTAATATCTCTTGTACAAGAGTATATAGACGTCTTCGTCTGGAATTACGAGGATATGCCAGGACTTGATCCTCAAGTGGCCATGCACCGCCTCAATATTAATCCAGACGTAAAACCTATCAAACAAACAGCAGCAACGGTTCCGTCCAGAAATAATGGAGGCGATTCAATCAGAAGTCAGAAAGCTCATCGATTCTGGCTTCATCCGGGAAGAACAACATCCCGACTGGGTAGCCAACATCGTCCCCGTCGCTAAGAGAACGGGAAGATCCGGATCTGTATCGACTTCCGCGATTTAAACGAGGCCTGCCCCAAAGACGAATTCCCACTGCCAATCACAGATGTCATGATTGACAATACTTGTGGATTCGAACGAATGTCCTTCATGGACGGGTTCTCAGGATACAATCAAATCAAGATGTATCCTGATGACGAAAAGCATACCTCCTTCAGGACGCCTCTAGGGGTATATTGCTACACCGTCATGCCCTTCGGACTGAAAAATGCGGGGGCAACCTACCAAAGGGCCATGAATGCCATTTTCCATCAGCAAATGGGCAAAACGGTGGAATGTTATGTCGATTACATCGCGGTGAAAAGCCGCGCTAAAGGCAACCATATAGCTGATCTGAAGGTGGTCTTCGACATCATGCGGGCTCATCAATTGAAGATGACCCCACCAATCCTTCCTGGGGGTAGCCAGTGGCAAATTCTTAGGGTTCGTTGTGACCTCCACAGGAATCCATTTGGACCCGGAGAAAGTCCGCGCTATCCAAGAGATGCAACCCCCGAGAAACCTCAAGGAACTCAGGGGATTGCAGGGACGATTGGCATACATCCGCCGGTTCATCTCAAACCTCTCCGGAAGATGCCAGCCCTTCGCTAAGTTGATGAAGAAGGGTGTCTCGTTCATTTGGGACAACGCTTCCAACTAGAGGTTTGATGGACATTCACCCACCGTTGATGCAGCTGGGGTTTCTGGCAGCTCCGTCTGTGTTTTTCTTGTCGGTGGTGTCGTCAGTTCATTGATGATTGAGTGCGAACATCTTATCGAGAGAACTCGTATGCTATCCGGAATGGTGTACGTCCCGGCATGGAATTCTTTGGCGACTAGCTCAGATGATGATCGGATAGAACAAGCGACTACTACTGAGTAACATGATCGCCGAACCGGTATAGAGAAAAGAATTGTTTGGCACTGGTGTTCGCCATTCAGAAAATGCGACACTATTTGGTAGGCCAGACTATAAATGTCATATCAAAAGTCACCCCCTGAGGTTATTTATGACTAAACCTTCCTCATTAACGGCCGGCTGGCAAAATGGGCCATGTTGATATCCAATATGATATGCACTTTTTACCGTAAAAGGCCATTAAGGGCAAGCGGTGGCGGATTTCCTAGCGGAGCACCCAGATCCGAGGGCAAGCCAAAATCTATGAGGATCTCCCGGATGAAGTGGCTGAAGTCTGCCTGACTCAGACATCGTTCGAAAGTCAAGTGTGGCAACTTCTCTTCTACGGTGCATCGAGAACAAGCCCAAAGGGACACACAATAGCGGGGGTGGGAGTAGTACTTGTCTCCCCACAGAACTATGTGATTCCCCGAGCTGTCTCGCTAACTGAATCTTGCTCCAACAATGTGGCGGAGTACAACGCTCTGTTGATTGGGATGCAGCTCGCCGATGAGATTGGTGTTAAAAATCTCGAGGCATACGGTGACTCTAAACTCATCGTCAGCCAAGTTCGCGGGAGTACGAAGTCCGACACGAAGACCTAGTACCCTATTACAACGCGACTATCCGCATGGCCGAGGGTTTGCAAACTTCTACATCGACCATGTACCCGCGCCGACAGAATGCGCACACAGATGCCCTCGCATCCCTCGCGGCCTCCTTAGCTCTTCCAGCTGGAGCAATGGAGAAGATATTTGTCTACAGCCACGACCTATATTGCCCGAGAAATGCTCTCGAAGACTATCAGCAGTCAAAGAGAGATTGTCAAGGCAAAGAAGCACTGGAATTGTCAGCCGGTCCAGAGCTTAAAGACTGGCGATTCCCCTACATCGACTATGTCTTGTACGGTATCCTGCCCGAGGACGCCAAAGAGGCGGCGGCCATTCGAAGGAAAGCCCCTAAATTTTACTACAATAAATTTACACGAACATTGTATCGTCGGTCGCATGACGGGATCTTACTCTGGTGCCTCTCACCAAAAGAGGCCCAAGAGGTGTTGAAAGAAGCCCACGATGGTATGTGTGGAGCCCATCAACCTGGCCCAAAACTGCATATCGACTTCAAAGATTGGGCTACTATTGGCCCAAGATGGTTGCCGATGCCGTCGCCTATGCCAAAAAGTGCCACGCTTGCCAAGTGCATGGGGATTTCATCCACCAGCACCAGGGTATCTCCACTCGACGACCTCTACCTGGCCATTTGAAATGTGGGGGATGGATGTGGTAGGCCCTATCGCCCACCATCATCAAAGGGACATCGGTTCATTTTGGCAATAACCGATTACTTCTCCAAATGGGCAGAAGCCATTCCCTTGAAGAAGTCAAGTCGTCTAACGTGATCAAGTTTGTAAAACATCACGTCATTTACCCGTTCGGTGTACCTCGGCGGATTATCCACGACAAGGACCCCAGTTCATCAGCCAGGCTTTTCAGAGATTCTGCGCTAAGTTCAGATCCAGAGCGTGTCCTCAACGGCATACTATCCTGCCGCTAACGGCCCGCAGAAGCTTCACAACAAAACCATTGGCAAGCTTCTCAAGAAATTCGTCTCGAAGAGTCAACGCGACTGGGACGACAAACTAGGTGAATGCTTATGGGCCTATCGCACAACAGTGCGAACCCCGACTAAAGCCACGCCATTTTCTTTGGTATACGGGTGTGAGGCCGTGCTTCCACTGGAAATCCAATTCCGTCTCTACGCGTCGCCTGACAGCGGAGATGACGACAGAGGAAAGCATCGACGGCGACTCCAGGAACTGGAGGCCTTAGACGATAAGCGTTTGTAGGCCCAACAGCAAATTGAGCTTTACCAAGCTCGAATTACTAGAGCCTTCAACAAGAAAGTTAAAGTGCAAACTTTCAAGAAAGGCGATCTTGTCTTAGCCGTCAGAAGACCCATGGTGATGACGCACAAGACAAAAGGAAAATTCCACCCAAATGGGAAGACCATTTGTAGTAGAGTCAGTCTACTCAAATGGATCATATCGCCACATAACTTTGGATGGCGATACACTCATGATGCCCATCAATGGCAGATTCCTGAAGAAGTACTATCCTTAAAGGGTATCCTTCCGCCGATCAAGTTAACAGTACACCTCTGATCAAAGCAAGAAGAATCTCTTCATTAACATCCGACCCTCCAACGGCTAAGGATAGAGGAAAACGTTGGCCTTTAAGCCCAACATAAGTCCTCGACAACTCATCATGCTGAGGGAATAGCATGGCTAGCCCAACTCAAACGGTAGTTGGTAAGGCACCTCAAATCCGTTGATAGCTGGGGATTTGCTAAAATCCTAAGTGGACCTGATTCCACTCTTTCCTCCAAATCCCTTACAATTCTCATCCATAGAATGGTAGGACCACAAAATACAATCGTTGCCAGTTAACACTACACCTCTGGTAATGAAAACCTTCAATACTCCTTGTAGAGTACAAATCTTGCTTGTCAACTCTACATAGAGTAGCAAACTCTCAAATTTTGCCAAGTTAACACTACACCTCTGGTACTTCAAATCTCACTTGTCAATTCTCATCCACAGAATGACAGGTCCTCAAACTTTTCTCGGCTCAAGCCATTCTTGTCAAGTTAATATCACACCTCTGACAAACTACTGTTTAAGTTAACATTATACCTCTAAGCAGTACATCAAGTTTCTGTCGAGTTAACATTACACTTCTGACAGTCACTTTCCTTCAGACTTCCGTATCGAAGCTGAAATGAATGATGCCAAGTTAACACTACAACCTCTAGCATCCGAGTCATCGCTAAGTTCAACAATACACCTATGGCCATGACCTTCCCTCGACTTCCTTGTCCAAGCCGAGATGAAATGAATGATGCCAAGTTAAACTACACCTCTACATATCCGAGTCATTGCTAAGTTCAACATACACCTATGGCCATGACCTTTCCTCGACTTCCTTGTCCAAGTCGAGATGACCAATGCTAAGTTCAACATTACACCTCTAGCATTACCTCACTGTTAAGTTAAACATCACACCTATGGCTGACATTCTCAGTTTTCCCAAACAAACTGAAATACTTCTGAGTTAAGTTAATATCACACCTCTGACTCACATCCTTGTCAGTTAACATTACACTTCTGACAAGACCACTTTCAACCCGTCAAGTTAATATCACCCTCTGATGGTAACAAACCTTCCTAGACTCCCCACGAGTCTAGTCCCACTTGTTATTCTCTTCAACAGGATGACAAGTTTACCTAAAAACATGTTAGGTTAATACCACACCGTAAACAGTGTTTCCATTAACCCCCAGTTGAGCTCAATCAAGTTAATTCCAAACCTCTGATCAGAGTTCACCCTCCCCTGGAAGTACCGATTCTACTTGTCACTTTCTCTTATAAAGTGGCAGGTCCACCAAAAATCATTTTATCCCTGTCAAGTTAATATTACACCTCTGACAGTATTTTGAAGATTATTGAATTTTAGCTTATTAGATTATCATCATAATCTTGACAAAGTCAAAGATCCTTTGCTTCTACGCGTCTAACTGAAAACAAAAAGTTCAAGATGATGAAAGAGGCAAAAAGAAAAGTGTCACTTTTATTTATAACAAGCATATGAAAGTGATACAAAATGCTCTCATATACAATAAGATTGAGTGTTACATACAAAACGCTCTCTTATACAATAAGATTGAGTGTTACGATTAAGGAGTACAAAGAAGTCCCTCTCTCTCTTAGAGGTTGTACTCACTCCTTGAAGCCGCATCTGATTCCAAGAACATGATGTTCGAAAAGGCACCGAGCCGTGGCAACAATTGGAGCCGATTGCACTATGGTGCATGACGTGAACATCGAAAGCGCCCTAGCTGACTAAGCTGAGAGCAATGGTGTTCTTGAGGTCTGGTGGCAGCAGAAAGTCCTGCAACCCCTCATTCATGAGCATCTCTCTCGCCAGAAGGCCATCCAGCAAATACGGAGTGTCCTTGATGCCACTTCTGGGGTGAGAGAGGAGCTTGGGCTGCCACCAACACTATATCCACCGTAACCCCCGCCGCCATACTCAACCTGACCATCTCTTACCAGCAAGCATGACTGGTGCAGCGGACCTGAAGAGACCTTGGCGAGGATTACGTCCTCGTCAGGGACATAAGATATTCCCTTGTGGACGACGAGGACCATAAGAATTCCCTTGTGGACGAACATTGAACAAGCTCGCCGGCTGAAATATTCTCCCAGCAGCCCGGCGAACGTGAAAAGGACGATCAAGTCTACCTGCAAGAAATGAACAAAAGAGTTAGAAAATCTGGAACTTAGTATATTTCAAAGAAAGCTAAGTGACAGATGCGGCTATCGTCAAAGACTGCAAACGCGGGAAAAATCCGCGCTGTCAAAGACTGCAGACGCGGGAATGATTCGCGCAGCAAGTCAAATCCCCGCGGTGACAGAGATAGACGCGTTCAAGACTGTGATACACACAGAGTTCAAACGCAGTCCAATTCTGCCTCACTCGATGCGAAAAGACTCAGACGCCGAAAAAATTTGCCATTTCCCTGTTGAACAAACAAGGGTTGCAAAATTCGCGTCTGAACACTTTAGCCCGAGTTTGGAATTCATCCCAGTCAGTGGCCTTAAAACGCGAGCTTCATGAGCAAAGCTAGCGTTAAGTACCACAGACTTCTATGCTCGCATCCAGTCAATGGCACAAATTCCAGGGAATGCACCAACGACGACTTCGTCCAAATGGTGATATCTCTTTAAGAGATGCCAAGATGCAAGCCTGGGTGGATTTCAAATATCAGGCCAAGTTGGGACGGCATACCAGTAGAGGCCTCTGTCAAGAGTTTAACTCTCTGCGTCAGCATGTGGACATGGAAGGTGGTCAGAGAGACACTCTGTCCTGAAGAGACCAACAGAGGCTTGAAAGCTCTTGGTCATCTTCATCCACAGGGCCATTTTTCATCCATGGAGGCAGTACGCTGAAGAAGGCAGAAGTTCACAGAGTGCTCTCTCTCTCAAAGAGAAAACAATCTAAGTTTGGATTGTTAAAGGGGAGGAGGCGAGCCCCTATTTATAGGCCGCTCTCGGTAACCGCCATTAATGGTTCCATTGGAAACCGTCGGCTATAATGGCCGCACAATTGTCAAAGTCTAATGAGGGACTGACACATGGAACGCCGCTTTGGGAACCGTCGCAGACGCTGTTTTCCAACGCCAGCGCCGGTTTCGCATTAAAGGGCATTAATGCCTAAGTCTAATGAAGAACCGACGCGTGGACAAACCGCGTCGGGAAACAACGATGACCCGTTTCCCCAATCGTCAGCGAAGATTTGACGTCCAATCGTCGTGAAGATTTGACGTTCAAAGATCCCATAAAATCTTTTTTAAGTCAGACTGCATTTAACGCAGATGGGAAACCGCGTCCTAGAATCCGCGTCCCCTCTTCAGACTGGGTGACGATCACCGCGTTCCGAAGGAATGTCCGCGCGATTCAAAGCTGCGTCCCTTCAGCAAACAGGGCCCTTTCTAAAGGAAGCACTTAGCCCATTCCAAGATAAAGGGAAATACACAGTGCTGTGTCCCTCGCGTCTGCTCAAATCGCGTCTTTTCGCGTTATTCAGAGCCGCGTCTCATTACGGATTGACGCCGCGTCTCATCAAAAAGGACTTAGTTCTACCTGAGTTCCTTATGAACTGATGATGACCGCGTCTTCCTAACAGATTGACGCCGCGTCTCATCAAAAAGACTTGGTTCTACCCAAGTTCATCTGAACTGATGACCGTGTCTCCCTAAGGGTCAATGCCGTGTCGCATCAAAAAGACAACCCTGCGTTTCATTCAAAGGACTCTTGGTAAGCAAAGAGCAAAGAAGATGGAACAAAATTTCCCAAAACTTTTATTATATCAAAAATGATAAAATAGATACAAGCACTCTTGGTAAGCAGAGTGTCCTCTTCTTTACAAAAAAAAAGGGGAAAAAGAGAAAGGCTAAACGTCCTGCTTCGGCAAGGAACGGATGCGCTCTCTAAGACGATGCAGCTCATGCTGACGCGCCTTCTCAGCCTCCATCATAGCTTGAACCCGCAGCTCCTCTTCAGATAAAAAGGGTCTAGCAGCCAGCTGCGCTCGCAGAGATTCTACCCTGGAAGAATGGAGAGATAAGCTCTCCTTAGCTCGCACCTTAGCAGCTTGTTGCTCCTCCAACTCCTTTTTGATGGTGCAAGCTTCTGCTCATTAATTGCAAGCACGGCTTCTGCCTTGGCAATGGCAGCCCGAGCGTTGATAATGATATGCTCTGTGCTCTGCATGACAAGCTCGGATTCCCGTGAATCGTTAGCCAGTTTCTGACACTCAGCTCGGGAACGTTCAAGATTGCTGACCTCTTCAGCAATTTGAGCTTCCGCCTCCTGTCGCTCTTGTTCTTGAGCAGCTAGAAGCCTAGTCAGGATGACCTGGGCTTCAGGAAGAGGGCCACCACCCTCCAGAGACTCCAGCTCTTTCAGGTCGCTTCCCAGTTGCTCCACCAACAGCCGACACGACTTGGCAAGCGAAGGGCCTCTGATGAATTCGAGGTTCTCGCCATGTTCCCGAGAAACGTCTGGGCGAATGCAAAGAGCTACGCCTAGACAGGATGAGCTCGATACATGATTGCATCGAGTCAAAAATTGCTGCACCCCGTTTGGCGTGTCAGGAACGCCATAGCATCATCGTCGGAAGTACTCCCTGACCCCCTTTCTATCACGGGAAAAAGGGATGTAAGGCGGATCTTCTCACACAAGAGTCGTGCTGACCCCCGATACGGTCAGAGCTGAAGTAGCCCCTGGCACTTCTGGAGGTGCTATCTCTGCAGTAACCTGCACGGCTGATGACGAAGTAGTAAGCGCTACCTCCTCAGAAACTTCAGCCAAGACCTGAGCTGTGTGGCCTTCTGAAGGGGTACCAATCGTTGGACTCTCTACCTGAGCCCCCTCAGTCCTCTCTGCAAATTACCTCAACATTAGCCACAATGGTGAGAAGAGGAATATTCAAGACATTACTACGGCCTTACCAAGTTGGAGGTCCAGAGATGGTGGCAAATTCTCGGGCGATTCCTGCAGAATGGTGCAACGATTCCTGCAGAATGGGCAAAATGGAAGCCTCCCCGCTTCAATGGTAGCCTCTTCGCCCTGCAGAGTGAGAACCTCCCCAGCCTGAGTGGTTGCCTCCTCTTCCGCGAAGTGGAAGTCTCCTTGGCTTCAATGGTAGCCTCTTCACCCTGCAGAGTGAGAACCTCCCCAGCCTCAGTAGTCGCCTCCTCTTCCGGCAAAGTGGAAGGCTCCCCAATTTCAATAGTTTGCCCTCTCTGAAGCTACCTCGGCAACTGGAGCCTCAACTCCTTCGGCTGGCCAGCTCTTTTACCATTTCCTCGATGTACGAGGAGGTTGCAGCCTCGGTACCCTCGGCCAACCCTGCAGCATAATAGAAGAATGTTAAAACATCCTCTTAAAAATGTAAATCAGGTCAGAAGGTAAAAAGGGTACCTTCAGCGGGAGTAATCGCCGCTGGTGACGGCGCCATCGACGGCTCACACCCATACATCTCCTCCTCCGAGATGTGTGAAAATTTGCTCGGATCAGGAGGAGCGGGTTCGTCGCCATAGTCGACCTCATCCTCAAAATCGCTTTCCTCTTCAGATGAGGAAGACGACTTCTCTTCAGATGAGGAAGACGACAGGTCAACGTGAGAGCCCTCGGTAGCCGGAGCCTTGCCTTTAAACACCCCAGTGGTAGGACTGGGGTTGACTGCTCGAGGACTAGAAACAAAGACCAAGGAGACCCAGACTGTTAAGCAGCCTCATCCCTCCTCTGAGCTGAGAAAGATTCGGGCTGAGCTGAGATCCCTGAATCTCACATCCCCTCCGCTCATTATGTCGACCTCGAGCTGCACGTCCTCGTCACAGCGGTGGGTTCGTCAACAAGCTCCCCCTCCTCTGCACTCCATCGCTGTCTCTCTCTGCTGCGCGACCTGGGAGCACGGACTAGAGGGATTTCCTCTTCAGCTATATCCTCCTTCCTCAGTACTCTAACAACAGCAGGGACGTCTTCGATCGGAAACTTCGGCCGTCAAGTCCCTCCGAACCTTCTTTGAGGCAGGCTCAGCAGTGGAAGTAGAGCCTTGACGACGCTTGCCCACCGCCTGTCGAGCCCCTGTTGATCGCGGCTCCGCTCTTTTTGGCCCGCGGCTCCTCTCTTGGTCCTCTTCTGACCTCCCTCTGAGTTGCTTGAGGCTCCTCCCGTGACCTTCTCCCGAGCTCCTTTTGAGCCTTCAGGTACTGGTTAACAGCCCGCGAGCTTTTTCCAGACTCCGACCGTGCTTTGAGGTGGGCATTGATACACACATATACTCTGGAGCGAAGCCCGGTGATTGGTTGACCTGAGAGTACCAGGTGCAGAAGGTGAAGCTGGTACGGCTCTTCGCCCCTCGATAGGCAAACGAAAAGTTGCTTCTGTCCCTCCAGCCACGCTATAGTACCAAGCCCGAGCACCTCGAACAAGTTCCCTTCAAGGCAAGTCGAGCATTGGGATCGCCGACGTAAAGTTGATCATAGCCGAACTGTCGGGCAAATGACTCGACATATACGGCTCATTGTGCATGAAGTCCCTTGCCGGAACAGCCATATCCTGGCCGGATGTTGATCAACCACCAGAAGATTCCCGCGGACAGCTGCGTGAAACCATCCTGGCCTGCGGAATCAGTGAACTGCTCCCCGAAAGGTGCACCAGAATCTCTGGAAGCAGCGGTTGAGCTGGTAGTTCATGGCGTCTGAAAGACACCTCCGAATGAAATATATGTAGGTATCACGCCAGTCCGAACGTTCCAACCGCTGCACAAAAGGGACGGGACGCTCACTCCCATGCACCGGCGTCATCAAGGCGGGGCAATCATCACGTACCAACCATAAGGTACGTATAAGGCAGCTCGACCCGAGGGTTGGGGCGCTTCACCGTCGATTCCCTTCTGAGTCAACATACGGCTTGCCGTGGGAGTCGACAGTCTTCGGGGCCTCGCAGAAACTTTGGTCAGCGCCCGCAACCCGCTCTGAATACCAGCCGCCACGGCCGGGAGAAGGGCTATGGGACGGCCATGGCCAGGAGCACCGCCGGGTACACCACATCGGCGACAATGACCTCATGTGGCAGCGTGGGCACTACACAACACGCTTCAGCCACAACATCAAGAAGCCCGCCACAATGCTCGACTGAAGATAGGGGTCCGGGCTTGATGATGATAGCTTTCGAAAAGCGTATCAGGTTCGAAACCATCCTCGTTTGAATCTGTGGTGTAGTAGCCTTCAGAAGCCAGGGCGATCCTGTCATCAATCTCTTTTCAGAGCTGGGAGCCAGTCGGGTTATCGGATGTTTTTTATCACTGGCATTATTGAACAAGTAGCTGGCCCAAGACAGCTGCTTGATCCCTCCGACCTCCAAGTGGTTAATTGAGCACAAATATGGAAGTGGCAAAGCACCTCCCAATAAGTCTCATACACTTCAGGAGACTCTTTCTTTATAAGATTGAGCTCCTCAGTGGTTGGGATATATTCTTCATAGGGAAGATTCCCTGTCGCCAACCCAGAGCCCTCATGCAGCTCGTGCAGAGCGAAGCCTATCTCCCCGACCAGAGTGAAGAACGTCCCCGTCAAAGGATTATAACGCTCTAGAACCCCGAAGAAGTTCTGAGAGCTTGATGGATACCCCACTGCACGCCCCTGACTGCTGAGTATAATCCCACATGCTCCTCAGATCTCCAAGATCGGTGAGGACAAAGCCCACCATCCTGCCCCACCAATAATTCTCCGTGGAATGGACCCACCCAGTGCACGAACTCGACCGATAGTCGCCTTCCGCTTCCATGAACATATTGAGGAAAGTAGTGGCGAGCTTCGGTAATCTCTCCAGCTTGGAGCTCAGACTTGCGCGACCCGGGGAACAGGCCAAGAACTGTCCTATCATGAGCATCATGACGATGTACCTTATGAGAGCCTAATCACCGAGAGTGATCTCAGGGACATATCGGGAAACGTCCCATTTCATCTTCTGGGGACGGACATGTGTTGGAGATAGGACAG
>JAVJIF010001022.1:0-109473 GCA_038442645.1 Agave tequilana | reverse complement strand
GCCATCCATAAGCTCCTCGATGAAGTTGTCCTGGGAATCGACCTCGATCGGCGGAAGGGCAATGGATGCAGGAGGGCTCTACTGAGGCAACACTGTCAAGGATAACTCTGGGATGGCGGGGACGCAGCTATTAGAGCAATTCTTGGAAAAGAAGTCTTCAAAGAAATGTCATCCAAGAATCAAAAGCCAAGCATAGAGATCAACCCAACTGAGAGCGTCGATGAACTAGCTTCAGTGATCTCCCTAAGTCAGAAGCTGAGGGTTAGAAGGAGCTAGCGGGATAGAAGACAACTCTGTCTCAAGCCTGGGCTGATCTCCACCCTGTTATGACACTGTTCGAGCAAGAGAGACAGGCTCAATCTCAATTGTTGCCACCGGCAAGCCTCCAGTGTGGCCTATTGCTGAATAATTCTTTGATGAACAAGGCCCAACAACACGGGGGTCAATCACCGGTGGTGTCTCTTCCTTCTCTTGTTCAGTCTTTGCATCGCTGGAGGAGCAACTTCGCAGGAACTTCTGCAAGATTTTTCGAGCTTAGCAACAGATATAGAGAAACATGCGCTAAATTTAAAGCACCACAATTCCAACCTGTGAGGCCGAGGTGGTAATATTAATCTCTGATTCCACTGTCTCACAATGAGAAGTTTCAATAGAGACAGGCTTGGCAGTTTCGACATGCTCAATTATAGCAGCTTCAGCAGTAGGAGGAACCTCGGAAGCAGGTGTGTCCGCCAAAGCCATCTCAGTGGCTGGCTTGTCTACAGGAGCAACCGGGAGACGGACATCCTCCATGGGGCCTCATGGGTCTCAGTGGTTTCCGCACCCTCCCTATCATTTGCCTGAGTGGTCACCTCAACCTGGCGGAAGGCCTGATGTCCTGCATTTCTTCCCCAGGGCCTTTAAGGTCCAGGTAGTCATCCACATCATCTGTACGATATGGGAAGAGAGTGTCCCATGCCTCGTTATCCTTTTCATCTGCATTCTAAGATTTAAACTTAATCATAAAATTGGACAGCTACAACAAAAAAAGTTAATCTTACCTGTGATCAACACAAATTGCGCTGAAGATGTACCACCAATTGGTGTAGTAACAGGAGTAGCTGGAGGAGAAGCCAGAGCAACTGGTGGAGGATCATGAACCACCAGTGTTTCTGCCTTTTTAATTTGCAAAGTCCCTCGATATCGACTTGATGGCTTCGTGGTCTATTTCCTCTTCTTCCGAGAAGAAGCGATTGGAGAAGCGAAAGGCAACTTGCGCTTTCACTTGAAGTAGGTGTCATGATTCTCATCCTCTTCCTCTTCCTCTTTGATGTCAGCAGTTGTATCAACTTTCGGAGGTTCACTAGATACTTATCTAGGTTGGGGGCCTGTAACAACTTCCTGGGCAGGTTCACCACCCACTTCACCAGGTTGGAAGCTTGTAGCAACTTCTTGGGCAGGTTCACCACTCACTTCACCAAAGTAGGGTCCCCCGACAAGTTCTTAGGCAGGATCGCTGTCTACTTCACTAGGATGTGGACTCGCAGCCATCGAAGCCTTGTTATCAACTGTTGGTCCTGAGATGATGCCAATTGTGGATCTAAAATACAATGTCAACACATATACTAAACAAAGAATGATTAGAGTTAAATAAATAAAGAACTTGCAATAAAAGGAAATAAATCTCAGAAAAGTTAAGCAAACGCAAACACGAGAGATTTATCCTGGTTCGGTCCTCGTGACCTACATCCAGTCCCCAAGCCACCCGCTTGAGATTTTCCTTTATCCTTTGACTTTGTACACCCAAAATCAACACCTTGTATCCCACTTGACAAATCCCCTTTGCCAAATGTATACAACTCTTCTTACAACCAAGAAGACCACAACACCTTGTACAACTTCTCTTCTACACCAAGAAGACGCTCTTGTACAATGATTCCTTTGAGTGATTACAAACTTTCCTATAAGCCTTGATTCAGTATATGATCGTGGACAAGGGCTATTATAGGTTGACTTTCAGAAATCTTCACTTTAGAGTAGGAATTTGGTGAATAAACGGAAAGTGGGAACAGTTTTCAGAGAACCAGAATTTTGGTAAGATTTTTGGTCAGAAAACTATAGATTTGAAATGGTGTATTTAGCCTAAGATAACAACCCTATTTATAGCTGAACTCTATGGTTAGTTAGGGTAGTTATTAGGACAAATTTGAATGTTTAAACGTTGGATAACGTTGAAGGAAATACCAGAAAAACAGAAACTGTCCAACAGTCAGAAACTGCCATTAGTCGACTTGAGATATGGGTTAGTCGACTAGGGTAGGCAAATTACTCAAGGTTAGTCGACTAGTATTGGGACCAAGTCGACTAGGTCAAGTTGAAATCAAAAGACAAGTTTCTGGAAACTGAACCAAGTCGACCAGAACTATATTATAAGTCGACTAGGCCATCTATTAGTCGACTAGGAAGACTGTTAAGTCGACTGATAATGCAAATGGAGAGTTGGTATGCTTTCAGGACAAAAAGCTAGTCGACTAGGAAAATATGTAAGTCGACTATAAAATAGTATAAGTCGACTAATAGGCTATGATGTGTGTGTGTATGTGTGTCAAGGCTTTTAACATGCTATCAACAATTACAATACACATCATTATCAACTCTCCTTGGGAAGTCTTGATCATGAAGAACTCTTGAATAGACTTGTGATAGAGCTCCAAATGATATGGCTTCACAAATGTATCATCAGAAGCAAGTTTCAACATCAACATTAGCAAGGAATTCTTCAATCTTGGGTATTCTGACGCATTTCTGTTTTTGCTGTTCTCCCACTTTTACCCTCAACCGGGCGGCGATCAAATTTATCCCGGAGGAGTTAACTTTATATGAAGAGGAACGAGTATTCGATACCCTGTACCATTGGCAAAAGTTGAGGGTTGTAAGCAGCGTGGGAGTCCGATGAGGCATGCAAAACTGAGCTCTAGTGCATCCAGTGATAAAGTGCCTCCAAGCCCTAGCAATGTTGATCAAAGTTCCTATGTACCCGAGCTAAGGGTTAGGGTCACCGACATACAGTTGGTCATAACCAAATTGTCTGCCCTCCTTGGGGGTGGTCACCTTCCTACAAAACTGCTCCATCAACATCCTAAGCCCGCTGAATATGACAAACCATAACGGGCAGTAGGCCGATCGAGTATCGAACAGCCGGGAGGAGCACCAAGGGCATGATGCCGTCAAGAGGTGGTGATGGAATCACATACCTCTTTAGCTAGGTTGATAGATAGCCAGCCAATAGCGCTTGCCGGGAAAGCGGTCTTAAGGCCTGGAGGTGGAAACTCAAGAAGATATCCCCCCGCTCGTATTCACCATCATCCTCCTCCAAGACAACATCTTCGTGATTTCCCGCCTTCATTGCTTTGGCAATCTTCTCTCCAATACCGGGCCTAGATATTCTCAATGGGCCTATCCACGATCGGGAATAAATACTCTACCTAAGGCTTCAAACTAATCACATTTTCACAACTGGGGTGGAGACCGAGGCAAATGTAATAATGGCATATCAGCTCACGATACGTCTCATAGAGAGCTGGTTCCTCCTTCTCCATCTGCACCAACTCACGGTGCATGAAAAATTCTCCTCGTACGGCTTGGAACCCATAGGAAGATTGGACACTTCCTACATCTCATGAAGCGCCATCCCCAACTCACCGACGGGAGTAAAAAACATGTCGGACGCTGAGCAATACATCTCCAGGATGGCATAGAAGATAGGGACGTTGTTTGTCCCAAAGCAGGTGGCCCTGACAGCTTCATGGAGTCCTAACCGCCTCAAGTTAGCATCAAAGACATCCAACATGTACATTGTGAGACTGTTCCACCATACCAGCTTGGAGGAGCACACCTACCCCGGTGTCTGAAAATCCGCCGCCGAATAATTACCTCCCGCCTTAACAAATCGATTCAGGAAGGTCAGGACTTGGGTAGGAATCTCCCCCACGGGCACTTCACGACTGACATGGTCTGGATGCAAACCAATGACACTGAAGGAGGACCACTCCTAAAAAAACCCAGGGTCATGACTCCCACGTGCACTGATTCTGTGCACCGACTTACACCCCACTTCATCCCCATAAGCATCATGACTGACTGAAAAAAGGCCAGGGGATAGTGGTGCTTGCTCTCTGGGAGGTAATATCGGTCTTCATCCAGTGTGTAAACCTATTACCCTTCCCCATCAAGAAGTTATTGATCGGGTGTCTGGGGCTGCATCTCCAAAAATGAACTCCGGCTTCTGATAGATGATTGGAGTTCATTTATGCATCATTTTCTACCACCATACTATGCTTTATCTGAATAAATATTGGATTTTTATTGCTTTTTTTCTCTCTTTTTCAGGTCCAATGTTTAATGGAGAAGGAGGCCCAACAATTATGATTTTTGAGGAATTAAAGAGTAATTTAGAAGCCCATAAGAAGAAAGCCCAGGTCTGAATAGATCCAAAGCGTATTCTCAGTTTCTAGAAGATCCAGCTGGGGATACGAGATACAACAGAAAGGCAGAAAAATCCACTGGCGCAGCGGCCAAGATACGGCCGCAGAAACGCGGCTTTTGCCGCGGATCCGCGACAATCCTTTGGCCGTTGATCCAGATTTGGATCCAACGGCTGTGGTGGGATGACATATTCTCCTAAAGACTATAAATAGACCCCTAGGGCCTCTGTAATCAGGGAGGAGAAAAGAGCATTGTTTATAGGAAAATTGTTAGGGTTTCTCTAGATTTTCTTTTAGTCTCTTATGTAATTTTCTTTTTCTCCTTCTAGAATCCAGAAAAGAGAGAGTGAGAGTGAGCAATCTTTGTAATTGGAGACGGTGACAACGCAATACAAGGATCAAGCTTTCAATCTTCCAATCTTTTCTGTTCTAGTGCATTATTTTCTTTAAGCTTTTACTTTCTTCTTTTAATTTCTACAATGAACTATTGCTTGTTCTTTATTCCCATGTCTAGCTAATTCATTAACATGACTAACTAACTTTTAATTTTACTAACTACTAACTCTGGGTGATTGCTAACTTATATGATTCATTGGATGCTTTATTCTTTTTAGTCTTGCAAATTACAAGTCTATCTTACCCCCAATGAAGATGAGTTACTTTTTATTCTTTGCAAATGCTATGTTCCCCTCCATATGATTCATGTGAGCCTCACTTAAGGCCTTGTCTTTAGAACAAGTGCCTTGATGGAACATGAAGATGGATCACTTCACTATGCTAATGACTACATTACAAGTTTCTTATTTCATGCTCACTTTATTATAGCTTTGATGGACTAATGAATCTTGCATGTTTTCTTAGCATCCTTAAGAGTGACTATCCTTGTTCCATTGTTGAAAATCTATTTAGGGAGCCAATGATTCAAGGAGGCAACTAGCCTAAGCCTAGATGAGAAACACCCTCGACATGGGACAATACAAGGATTTGGCAAAGCAAGACATACCATTGCCGATGAATCAATATGAGGCATGCATCACCCAACGAGAGTAGTAAGTTAGTAAATTAGAATGTTAGTTAGTCATGGCTTTTCTTTCTTATCATACTTATAAAAAAAAAAACCTTCTTCTGAAAACTTTCTCTTTTCAAATATCTCCGTTTTTATTCCATCTTTATTTTTGTTTCTTCCTTTCCTCTACAAAACCCACAAAGATTTTCCACTCACTTTCTACATAGTTTTGTTTTTCATTTCTTAAACAAAGTGAAAATCACCTAGAGGGGGGATGAATAGGTGATAATGCTAATCAATGCACAATTTAAAATTTATGATGCAACAATCTCACAAAGCAAGTGAATATAGCAATGAAAGTAGAGAGCAAGTAATAAGAGTAATGAAAGTAAAGCAAGAATCAAGTGCAAGTAAACCAAACGCAAACACCAAGAATTGTTATCGAGGTTCGAGCACCCAGCTCTACTTCCCCGCCTTCCCCAGAAGGATTCCAACCACTTCCACTATCACAAAGATGTTACAAATCCACAAGAGTACCCAACTCCACAATCTCAAGTACAAGCAATCTCTTAGTAGTCAAAAGACCACAAACTCTCTCTTGCAAAATTCTATTCCCTTACAAAGGTCCTTAGAGAACAATGAGTAGGAATGAAGCTCTTGTGTGCAAGGAGAAAAGAAAAAGAAATCAGAGAGTTCTTGAAAACACTTCAGAAAATGAGAGAGAATTTCAGCACAAAAACCAAGAAACCAAGTCTTTTTGAATGCCTTAAACTTGTGAAAATTTTGATAATTTTTCTAGTAACCAATCTCTCCCTAAACACCCCTATTTATAGGAGAGGGCTAGGGTTTAAAGATAAAACATTTTTAAGGCTAATCAGAAAGTATTAAAACCAAAACATGTCATTTAAACACACTTAAGTGAGAAAAGGACAAAAAATAAACCAGCTTAGGAAATAGCCGTTACTGTTCAAACGGCTACCTCGGTCGACCGGCCCGGTCGACCGCTAGTTCAAAAAAAATAGCTGTTGCAGGCTACGGTCGACCGCCCGGTCGACCCAAACATACAGAGAGCAAAAGTCTGTCAGTCAGGCATGTCTCGGTCGACCGTCCGGGTCGACCGTGAAACGTGCACACTGATACGCACTGCTGCCAGAACTCCGGTCGCCTGGATCGGCCGACCGGCTTGACCTGACATTGGGTCGGTCGACCCTGGCGGTCGACCGGCTCAGGTCAAAAGCCAAAACAAAAACGGATTTTTTTGAGGAGAAATCTATTTTTAACAAAATAGTTTTGAATAGGAATATTTATAATGGATAAAAATGAGTTTGTAGGCTGAAGATTGTATACAAACTATTTTTGTACATATTATAGGAAATATGTTTGGAAACAAGATGTGCGCAAAAACGTGTGTGATAGAGCTTCAAACCTATTCACTATTCTTTAACAAAACTCTAAACTAAAAACAATCTAATAAATTATCTTGAGCAATCTTGAAGTCTTAAGCCATGCAATGCCTTGCTAGAGCCTTCTCTTCTATGTTCCTTCCTTGATGTGCAAAAACCCTTCTTTGCTTCATGAACCTAGAATTTCTTGCAATAGCTAAGCAATGGTCTCCAAATATGGTACAAACCTGAAACTTATCTTAACAAACTAATTAGTACCATATAGCTCCTATTTGGTTTGTTATCATCAAAACTCTAAACAAATGGAGAGTGTAACCTTATGGGCCAACAATCTCCCTCTTTTTGATGATGACAAAACAAATAGGCTATAAGCAAAACTATAGAGGAGGAGTAAGCTCCCCCTCAAATTATGCTATCATAAAATAATGTAAGGTGCAAGCAAAAACCATCAAACCAAAAACCATATGATTAAAAATCACAAAATATGCTTGCAAAACACTTAAACTCAAAAACATCAAAAACAAGAAATCATGAAAACTAATTAAAAGAAATCATGAAAACTAATTAAACATGTATAAACTCATATGGAACCAAAACCATATGAACTCATAATTCTATCATAAAAACTCATTCTCCCCCTTTTTGTCATACATCAAAAAGGGTTATGAAAACATTTTTATTCAATAACACAAACATTAAGTTCACCACAAATGAAGGAAAATCTAGCAAAATCAAGTGGTTTAGTGAAAATATCGGCTAGTTACAAATTCGTAGAAACATAATCAATATCCAATATCTATATCTCCTTTCTCAAAATGATCTCTAAGAAAGTGATATCTAATCTCAATGTGCTTGGTCTTACTATGTTGATTTGCATTCTTTGTCATATGTATAGTACTAGTATTATCACAAAATATTTTTATATGGTTATAATGCAAATCATAATCAAGGAGAGTATGTTTCATCCAAAGGACTTGTGCACAACAAGCCCCCGCGGCAACATACTCCGCCTCGGCGGTTGAGAGAGCTACGGAATTTTGTTTCCTAGAGGACCATGAAACAAGACAATTACCAAGAAATTGACATGTCCCACTAGTACTCTTTCTATCTACTCTACAACCCGCATAGTCGGCATCCGAATAACTCGCCATTGAGAAATCTCCGATTTTCGGATACCATAGACCCATTCCAATCGTTCCCTTAATATAACGAATAATGCGTTTTTACCGCAATAAGATGAGACTCTTTGGGACACGATTGAAATCTAGCACAAAGACACACACTAAACATGATATCCGGCCTACTTGCCGTCAAATACAAAAGACTACCTATCATGCTTCTATATAATTTAATATCAACATTTTTACCTTGGTCATCCTTATCAAGCTTTGTGGTAGTTGCCATGGGAGTGTTGCAAACCTTTGAGTCTTCAAGTCCAAACCTCTTTACGAGTTCCTTTGCGTATTTGGCTTGACATATGAAGTTCCCATCTTGCAATTGCTTGATTTGGAGTCCAAGAAAGAAATTAAGCTCACCCATTGAAGACATTTCAAACTCACATTGCATAACCTTTTCAAATTCCTTGCATAAAAACTCATTAGTAGAACCAAAAATTATATCATCAACATAAATTTACACAATTAAAATGTCATTATCAACATGCTTAGTGAATAGTGTTGTATCTACTTTGCCTTTAATAAAATCATTTGAAATGAGAAAACTAGAAAGCCTTTCATACCAAGCTCTTGGAGCTTGTTTCAATCCATACAAAGCTTTATCAAGTTTAAAAACAAAATCGGGATGAACATGATCAACAAAATCGGGAGGTTGAGCAACATAAACTTCTTCATTTATAAAACCATTCAAAAATGCACTCTTCACATCCATTTGAAAAAGTTTAAAATTTTTGAAAGATGCAAAAGCTAGTGTCATCCGTATGGCTTCAAGCCATGCTACGGGTGCAAATGTCTCCTCAAAGTCAATTCCCTCAACTTGAGTGTAACCTTGGGCCACTAACCTAGTTTTATTCCTAATCACATTTCCGGACTCATCCATCTTGTTTCTAAAGATCCACTTAGTACCAATTATTGGTCTATCGTGCGGCCTAGGAACAAGGTGCCAAACTTGGTTGCGCTCAAATTGATTGAGTTCCTCTTGCATGGCTAGCAACCAATATGAGTCCGCCTCGGCTTCGAGGATGCTTTTGGGTTCAAAATGAGAAATGAAAGCAAAGTTACCACATAGGTCATGGAGTTTGGAGCGAGTTGTTACCCCTTTAGATGCATCACCTAAGATGAGCTCCTTGGGATGATTTGTAGCGTATCTCCAAGCTTTAGGAAGCGGTTGAGAGCTTTCCTCTTTATCCTCTTGAACATCACCAATTAATTCTAGCTTTTCTTCTTGAGCGGGTGAGTCCTTCAAGGATAGTCTCTCCATGTCTTCACCTAATGGGTCAATCTCTACAACATTCTCAACAACCACATTAGATTCTTCAAATTTAACATGCATGGATTCTTCAATGGTAAGTGAAGATCTATTGAATACTCTATAAGCTTTACTAGTTGTAGAATATCCAACAAAGATTGCTTCATAAGCCTTAGCATCAAATTTACCCAAGTTATCTTTAGTATTCAAAACAAAACACTTGCATCCAAAAACTTTAAAATATGCAACATTAGGTTTTCTAAAATGATACATTTCAAAAGATGTTTTGGAAGAATTTTTACATAAATAAATACGATTTGATATATAGCATGCGGTGTTTACGGCCTCGGCCCATAGATATTAAGGGAGGTCATACTCACTTATCATTGTCCTAGCCATCTCTTGAAGTGTTCTATTTTTCCTTTCTACAACTCCATTTTGTTGTGGAGTTCTAGGACAAGACATTTCATGCTTAATTCCCTTATCATCACAATAAGTCATGAAGAGTTGGTTAACAAACTCACCACCTCTATCACTTCTTATTCTCAAAATCGAAAAACCCTTTTCTTTTTCAACTCTTTTTCGAAAAATCTTAAAACGAGAAAAAGTTTGATCTTTGTGTTCCAAGAAGAAAACCCAAGTGAAACGGGAAAAATCATCAACTAAAACAAATGCATATCTACTACCATTTAAGCTCTTAGTTTTAGTAGGTCCAAAAAGATCCATATGAATTAATTCTAAAGGCCTAGTTGACATGATATCCTTGATTGGTTTGAAGGAAGACTTAGTTTGTTTCCAAAGTTGGCACGCACCACAAATGCGGTCTTTCTCAAACTTCAAGCAAGGAATACCCTTCACCAATTCTTTTGAATTAATCCTAGAAAGATGGTCAAAAGATGCATGTCCTAATCTTCTATGCCAAAGCCAAGAATTTTCATCAAAAGCATTTAAGCATTTAGTAGAACATTCCACATTAAGCATGTCAATGATATAAACATTATCATCACGAAAACCGGTGAGAATACAATCATTGGTTTTAACATCAAAAATCTTGCAAGAAGAATCATCAAAAACAACTTTAAGTCCACGATCACAAAATTGACTAATGCTAAGCAAATTATGTTTCAAACCATCAACAAGTACAACATTTTCTATAGTAGGAGATGCACCAATTTGAATGTTACCTATACCGATGATAGTGCCTTTGGAGTCATCCCCGAAGGTGACGGAGCCACCTTCCTCGTACCTTGATAGGGTTGTAAAGTTATTGATGTCCCACGTCATGTGTCTTGAACAACCACTATCAAGGTACCACCGCTCCCTACGTCTTGGAGCCTTGGTGTGTACCTACATCAAATAATTTAGGACTTGATTTTGGTACCCACATTTTCTTGGTCCTAAAGAGTTAGTTTCATTAACCCAAACAAGATTATTGATTCTATTTACTTGGTCATAACAAAATTTAGCCAAATGTCCATTCTTACCACAATATGTGCATCTATACACTCTACCATATTTAAAAGCATAGTGAGTGTGTGATTTGTGAGCATGAGAATTGTGAGCATGAAAAGATTTAGCATGAGAAGTGTTATGTGTAGTATGAGCATGAGGAATCTTAACATGTGAATCTTTAGCATGAGAGGTGTGCTTTTTAGAAAACATTTCTTCAAGTTTCTTAGTGTTAAAAGCACAATCCTTTAAAGTCTTTTCAAAATCAACAATTCTAGTTTTTAAAGAAGAAATTTCTTTTTCATCAATCTTAGGAAATTTTGCTTTACAAGCAACTTTGTAAGCACTAAATTCATTTTGGGTAGAAATGAGAGTTGAAGAAATTTCATCTTTTTCTTTAGAAATAATAGCAAGTTGATTCTTAAGAAAAGCAACTTCCTTTTTCAATTTAGAGCATTCAATCTTTTTATTATCATAGGTTTCAGAAAGTTCAATAAAGGCATGAACAAGAACTTCTTTACTTAATTCATCATCTTCATCATCAAGAGGTTGAGGGGTTACCTTTGGTGTGTTTGCCATGAAACACATTTTGCTATATCCGCCTCTTCCTCGGACTCGCTTTCCGAATCCCAAGTTGCCTTGTACGCTTTCTTTTCTTCCGGTTTCTTAGGCTTGAAGGAGGAGGTCATCTTCTTCTTGAACTCCGGGCAATCCGCCATGATATGTCCGGGTTTTCGGCAATTGTAGCATATAATTCTTCTCTCCTCTTTGCCTTCAAATTTCCTTCGGAAGTTGAGCTTGTTCCTCCGGTACATTCTCTTCACATTGCGAACAAGTAGTGATAGCTCCTCATCTTCTTCTTCATCTTCTTCATCGTCTTCAAGAGTGGATGAAGACTTGAAAGCTATAGATTTCTTCTTTAGTGAAGCGGCCTCTTCTCTTACTTTCTTTTCCATCTCATGGGTTTTTAGGTTCCCAATGAGACTAATGAGGTCCATTTCATCCTTGTCGTTCAATTCTTTCAAGGTGGTGGCCTTTATCTCCCATGATGTAGGAAGAGCCCGAATCACTTTCCGCACCTTTTGATCATTAGAAATATCATCACCTAAAGAAGAAAGAGCATTGGTGATTTTAGTAAACCTTGTAATCATGCAATCAATGGATTCATCATCAATCATTTTAAAGGATTCATATTGGGACCTAAAGAGATCTATCTTAGCTCTCTTAACTTGTGAAGTCCCCTCGTGTGTGACCAATAAATGTTGCCAAATCTCATAGGCGGATTGGCAATGAATTACCCGTGTAAGGTCATCCTCATTCAAGGCGGTTAATAGGGAGTTTTGGGCCTTGGAGTTAGCCTCATATTCTCTAAAGGTAAAGTCGGTCCAAGTGCTCTCATTACTATCGGGTGCAACATAGGGTTTGGTCAAGGATTTAGCAACTAAGCTACCTAAAGATTGCAAAAAGATAGTCATCCTAACCTTCCAAATAGGGAAGTTGAGTCCATCAAATTTAGGAGGGGTTTTGATGTTATCGGCCATGTTTACTAGTGAATGACAAATGGAATGCAAATGTTGATTAGCAAATTTTAAGGATCTCTCTAAGGATGTTAAGCCAAACCTAGAGTCCAAGCTCTGATACCAATTGAAAATCACCTAGAGGGGGGTGAATAGGTGATAATGCTAATCAATGCACAATTTAAAATTTATGATGCAACAATCTCACAAAGCAAGTGAATATAGCAATGAAAGTAGAGAGCAAGTAATAAGAGCAATGAAAGTAAAGCAAGAATCAAGTGCAAGTAAACCAAACGCAAACACCAAGAATTGTTATCGAGGTTCGAGCACCCAGCTCTACTTCCCCGCCTTCCCCAGAAGGATTCCAACCACTTCCACTATCACAAAGATGTTACAAATCCACGGAGTACCCAACTCCACAATCTCAAGTATAAGCAATCTCTTAGTAGTCAAAAGACTACAAACTCTCTCTTGCAAAATTCTCTTCCCTTACAAAGGTCCTTAGAGAACAATGAGTAGGAATGAAGCTCTTGTGTGCAAGGAGAAAAGAAAAAGAAGTCAGAGAGTTCTTGAAAACACTTCAGAAAATGAGAGAGAATTTCAGCACAAAAACCAAGAAACCAAGTCTTTTTGAATGCCTTAAACTTGTGAAAATTTTGATAATTTTTCTAGTAACCAATCTCTCCCTAAACACCCCTATTTATAGGAGAGGGCTAGGGTTTAAAGATAAAACATTTTTAAGGCTAATCAGAAAGTATTAAAACCAAAACATGTCATTTAAACACACTTAAGTGAGAAAAGGACAAAAAATAAACCAGCTTAGGAAATAGCCGTTACTGTTCAAACGGCTACCTCGGTCGACCGGTCCAGTCGACCGCTAGTTCAAAAAAATAGCCGTTGCAGGCTACGGTCGACCGCCCGGTCGACCCAAACATACAGAGAGCAAAAGTCTGTCAGTCAGGCATGTCTCGGTCGACCGTCCGGGTCGACCGTGAAACGTGCACACTGATACGCACTGCTGCCAGAACTTCGGTCGCCTGGGTCGGCCGACTGGCTTGACCTGACATTGGGTCGGTTGACCCTGGCGGTCGACCGGCTCAGGTCAAAAGCCAAAACAAAAACGGATTTTTGAGGAGAAATCTATTTTAACAAAATAGTTTGAATAGGAATATATATAATGGATAAAAATGAGTTTGTAGGCTGAAGATTGTATACAAACTATTTTTGTACATATTATAGGAAATATGTTTGGAAACAAGATGTGCGTAAAAACGTGTGTGATAGAGCTTCAAACCTATTCACTATTTTTTAACAAAACTCTAAACTAAAAATAATCTAATAAATTATCTTGAGCAATCTTTGAAGTCTTGAGCCATGCAATGCCTTGCTAGAGCCTTCTCTTCTATGTTCCTTCCTTGATGTGCAAAAAGCCTTCTTTGCTTCATGAACCTAGAATTTCTTACAATAGCTAAGCAATGGCCTCCAAATATGGTACAAACCTGAAACTTATCTTAACAAACTAATTAGTACCATATAGCTCCTATTTGGTTTGTTATCATCAAAACTCTAAACAAATGGAGAGTGTAACCTTATGGGCCAACACAAAGAAGAACCTTCGTTTTTCTTCACGAAAATTTCAATATAAAAACCTTGAATGCTTCTATTGCTAACCCTCCCTGCGGGATACGACCCATCCTAGCTTATGCTACGAACGGTGGTTCGGAAGGAGTAAAGTAAACCTACATATACCTTCAGAGTTTTTGATCATCGGTACACGGACATCAACGGTTTATTCTAAACCCTTTCTCAATACAATTAATCCTTCCGAACAAATTTTTGGCGCCGTTGTCAGGGAGGGTAACGGTTTTTATTGAATTTTTGGAACTAAAACGAATTTTTCTTCTCTGTTGCAGGTTACAGGTCAGGAAAAGCAGGAAAAAAGATTGCAGTAACATATAAGTGGTCTTGGGCCTCTGTTCTAGAAAGCAGAGACCAAGTATCCTCTGGATTGCCGCGTTTCCTCGGCTCTGGTCGCGGATCCGCGACAAAAAGGAGTTCACTACTGACTGGTCTTGTGCAGGGCTGCTTGCTTTGCAAAATTATAGTTTTCTGCAAACTTTATTTCTTGTATGCCATCACCAGGAGCCTGCTAATAAACCAACAGTAAAACATTTGTTGAAAAAGTTTAAAAATTGATTAGACGTTTGCATTTTAGGCACGTGTCTTTTCAATTCATTTACTTTATTGTTGAAGAGTGCTGGAGCAAGGTACGTTCGCATTGCATTTAGAATAGGACTCATCTCTTGGTTGATTTACATCGCTTTGAGTGAATCTTGTTTGCATATCTGGTGTTGGAACTTGTTTTGATGAAGACTTTGTGAAGCATTTCATTTGGAGCTCTAACACAAGACTTATCAAGAGTTCGACATGATCAAGACTGCCCAAAGAGAGTTGATATGATGTGTTTTGTAATTGTGAAATAGCATGTCAAAAGCCTTGATTCACACACACATATCATTGACCATTAGTCGACTTATAGTCCCTATTAGTCGACTAATACACTTGGTAGTCGACTAACCCAAACCCCCTAGTCGACTAGTCATGTGTCCAATAGAAACCCAACTCTCTGTTTGTCCATTAGTCGACTTGACAGACAATATTAGTCGACTAATAGACCTTGTAGTCGACTAACCCTATTCCCCTAGTCGACTAATCACTGGTCCAGTCGACTTGAAGGAAGTTGCAGTCGACTTGATTCAGTTAACCAGAAAACTGTCTCTCGAACTTATCTTGACCTAGTCGACTTATAGTCAAACCTAGTCGACTAACCTTTGGAAATTTTCCTAGTATAGTCGACTAACTCAAAAGGCAAGTCGACTATAGGCAGTTTCTGACTGTTGGACAGTTTCTGTTATCTGGTCTTTTGTGCAACGTTTTCCAACGTTTCAAACATTTGAATTGCACCTATAACTACCCTAACTATCCTAGTGTGCAGCTATATAAAGGGTGGTTATTCCTAAGGCCAAATACCAATCCAAATCTTCAGTTTTCTAGATTAAAAATTCTGCCAAACCTGAAAACTGATTTCAACTTCTGTTCTTCACCAAAGTCAAATTCCTTAGTGAAGTTCTCTGAAGTTTGTCTCCTATACTAGACCTTGTCCACGTTCATACACAGTACCAAGGCTTATAGGAAAGTGTTGTAATACTCAAAGCAATCATTGTACACGGGTGTCTTCTTGGTGTAGAAGCAGTTGTACAAGGTGAAGTTTGTTCTCTTGGTGGAAGAGAAGGTGTTCTCTTGGTGGAAGAGAAGGTGTACACATTTGGCAAAGGGGATTTGTCAAGTGGTGTGCATGGTTGTGATTTTGGGTGTACAAAATCAAGGATAAAGGAAAATCTCAAGCGGGTGGCTTGGGGACTGGATGTAGGTCACGAGGACCGAACCAGGATAAATCTCTCGTGTTTGCGTTTGTCTAAACTTTTCTGAGATTTGATTTTCTTTACTGCAAGTTTATTTATTTGTTTAACTTAATCCTTCTTTGTTTAGTATTTGTGTTGACTTCGTATTTTAGATCCATAAGTGCCAACAGAGAAAGTTCCGCATTTGGCATCATCTCGGGACCAACATTTGGTATCAGAGCAGGCCCTACAATTGGTATCAGAGCCTTGCATACCCCGAACCGGCATACAAGCCCTGCATACCTAGTCAACAACAAGGATGGCAACGGAGTTTTCATCATCCCAATTCAAAGAAGGACATTCTACACAACGTCCACCGCTATTTGACGGATCCAACTACAACTATTGGAAGTGTAGAATGAAGATCTACTTGCAATCGCTACTTTACGAACTTTGGAACATTGTTGAAGCATCGTACACCAAGCCAACAACCAACTACAACGCTTGGAGTGATGATCAAAAGAAGAATGCGAACCTAGACGCCAAAGCGATGAATGCCTTGTTCTGTGCCTTAACCAAAGAAGAGTTCAACCGTGTGTCAACAGCCACTTCTGCACATCAAATATGGCATACTCTTCAGGTAACACACGAAGGCACAAGTAAAGTTAAAAAGTCTAAAATATCTGTTCTTGTCCATAGGTTTGAATTATTCAAAATGGAGGAGAATGAAACCATATCCGAAATGGTTACAAGATTCACCGACATTACCAATTCATTAGCATCTCTTGGAAAGGACTACACCCAAGTTGAAAGAGTTCGTAAGATTCTTCGTGCACTCACACCAGAATGGGAGAAGAAGACAACCGCTATTGAAGAAGCAAATGATCTCTCAACTTTGTCGTTAGAAAACCTAATCGGTAATCTAATGACATATGAAGTGCAGTTAGAAGAAAGAAAGAAGGACGAACGACAACACCACTCAAAGAAGAAAGAACTTGCCTTCTATGCATCCTCTGACACGGACGATTCCAATAACGATAAAGAGGAGATGGCAATGCTTTCAAAGAAATTCAGGAGATTCCTAAAGCAAGGTAAATTTAAATGCTTTAATTGCAATAAACCAGGTCATATGAAGATGGATTGTCCTTTGCTCAAAAAGAAAGATAAATACAAGAGCAAAAAGTTCAAAAAGAAGAAAAACTACGAAGCATCATCAGAAAACAGTGATTCCTCTTCCTCGGATGAAGAAGAATCCACTGAACGTGTCAACCTATGTTACATGGCCATAGAAGATGATGAGGTATCATTTACTGAACTTTCTGATGCATTTCATGAATTGTTTAATGATCTAAAGCATGAAAAACTGAAAAATAAAGTTTTATCAAAAGAAAATGAAAAACTTTTAAATGAAAATTCATGTTATGCTTTACAAGTATCTTCTATAAATTCTCAACAAGATGAGTTTGAAAAAGTCATATCATCTTTGAAAAATGATAATGAGAAGTTTATAAAAGAGAACATTTTTCTTAAAAAGGAAACTGAGTCTTTGAATAAAAGGATTTCTATTTTAGATAAAGATATTTTAGTTTTCAAAAAGAAATATGAAGATATTTTGCAAAATGTGACTAAGTTCAATCAAGGAAAAGAAAAGTTGAATGATTTATTATCTTTTCAGAAGTTGTCACATAATAATTATGGTATTGGATATATTGAAAATTCTTCATATTGTAGTAATCCATATAGTTCTTTTGTAAAAAGAAAGTCTAAGAAAAATAAGTTTATATGGATTCCTAAGAATTTAAGTATTCATGATAAAAATACCTATATTGCATCATACATTCATGATATATGTGATTCATGCAATTATGTGTATACTAACAGGTGAAAACCAAATTCTAAATGGATTTGGACTCCTAAAGGTTAATATGTTCTTTTATGTTTGGTACCATCTAACGTTTATCTTGTAGGTACCATATAAAAAGTTGATAAGAACATATATATATATATATATATATATATATATATATATATATATATATATATATATATATATATATATATATATATATATATATATATATTATATATATATATAATGATATATTTGTTGCAGGGGAAAAACAAAGTATTTCTATATTTGTTATAACCCAATTTCTGCAGGGGGAGGAAAATATAACCTATTTTCTGCAGGGGGAGTATATGTGCATACAACGTGTCATCATCAAAAAGGGGGAGAATGTTGGAACTTGTTTTGATGAAGACTTTGTGAAGCATTTCATTTGGAGCTCTAACACAAGACTTATCAAGAGTTCGACATGATCAAGACTGCCTAAAGAGAGTTGATATGATGTGTTTTGTAATTGTGAAATAGCATGTCAAAAGCCTTGATACACACACATATCATTGACCATTAGTCGACTTATAGTCCTTATTAGTCGACTAATACACTTGGTAGTCGACTAACCCAAACCCCCTAGTCGACTAGTCATGTGTCCAATAGAAAACCCAACTCTCTGTTTGTCCATTAGTCGACTTGACAGACAATATTAGTCGACTAATAGACCTTGTAATCGACTAACCCTATTCCCCTAGTCGACTAATCACTGGTCCAGTCGACTTGAAGGAAGTTGCAGTCGACTTGATTCAGTTAACCAGAAAACTGTCACTCGAACTTATCTTGACCTAGTCGACTTATAGTCAAACCTAGTCGACTAACCTTTGGAAATTTTCCTAGTATAGTCGACTAACTCAAAAGGCAAGTCGACTATAGGCAGTTTCTGACTGTTGGACAGTTTCTGTTATCTGGTCTTTTGTGCAACGTTTTCCAACATTTCAAACATTTGAATTGCACCTATAACTACCCTAACTTATCCTAGTGTGCAGCTATATAAAGGGTGGTTATTCCTAAGGCCAAATACCAATCCAAATCTTCAGTTTTCTAGATTAAAAATTCTGTCAAACCTGAAAACTGATTCCAACTTCTGTTCTTCACCAAAAGTCAAATTCCTTAGTGAAGTTCTCTGAAGTTTGTATCCTATACTAGACCTTGTCCATGTTCATACACAGTACCAAGGCTTATAGGAAAGTGTTGTAATACTCAAAGCAATCATTGTACACGGGTGTCTTCTTGGTGTAGAAGCAGTTGTACAAGGTGAAGTTTGTTCTCTTGGTGGAAGAGAAGGTGTTCTCTTGGTGGAAGAGAAGGTGTACACATTTGGCAAAGGGGATTTGTCAAGTGGTGTGCATGGTTGTGATTTTGGGTGTACAAAATCAAGGATAAAGGAAAATCTCAAGCGGGTGGCTTGGGGACCGGATGTAGGTCACGAGGACCGAACCAGGATAAATCTCTCGTGTTTGCGTTTGTCTAAACTTTTCTAAGATTTGATTTTCTTTACTGCAAGTTTATTTATTTGTTTAACTTAATCCTTCTTTGTTTAGTATTTGTGTTGACTTCGTATTTTAGATCCATAAGTACCAACAGAGAAAGTTTCGCATTTGGCATCATCTCGGGACCAACATCTGGTACACTTGCGCAAATTGATCTTAAGGGCACCACCCAATAACAAGATAAGGTGGGGATTTAATCACCCTTCCTTGGCCCAAAAATTAGATTCCAAGCACTCACAATCCAAGCTTTTTAATAAAAATTGATAGACGTTGGCCCCTGGGGACATCCGGACTCGTTAAGAGATCAGCTGAGGTTGGAAATTGTTTTTGATTCACACTCCAGTCAAATCAGTGTCTAAGGTTGGGGATTGAGGGGCGAAACCCTGAAGGCTGATGGTTTGGCTTAATTAGGCCCGTCGCTTCTGCGCGGATACCTCCCACCAATCTTGCCCCACCTGGCTGATTAGCTGTGGTCTGACTCGAGCAATAACCTTCTTTGGTTCATCGAACAGTTAGGAGTCGTCTAGGTCCAGATATCCTAGATAGCTTGTGATTGTTTTTTCCTTTTTCTTGTTTGTTATTTTCCTTTTTCGCTTGATTGCTTGGTGAACGTTGTCTGTGATTGTGCATGCAAGAGTGGTATCGGGACCTAATTTCAGCAAGACTTGTTAGGACTTCTACACTTGCACAAACACCACTTCCTTACACAACTCCAACATGGCTAACAATACTTCTCTCCAAGACAAGTTCTACCCCATTTGCACTTCACTTCCTTCATGCATTCTTTTACCCGAAGCAAATGGAAACAATTTTGAGCTTAAACCACAATTCATAAATACACTCCCGAGATTTCATGGCCTAGAATCCAAGGACGCATATTTCTTCATTCGTGAGTTTGAAGAATTGTGCTTGATGATGAGAATTCCCCAACTGGGGGAAGACGCTGTCAGATTAAGGTTCATTCCCTTCGCGCTCAAGGATATAACCAAGAAGTGGCTATACAATCTGCCTGCTAGTTCTATCTCGACATGGGATGAATTTGTCAAAGTGTTTCTTAAGAAATTCTATCCCATTCACAAAACGGTCCTCATCAGAAAAAAATAATGCAGTTTAAGCAGGAATCAAGTGAACCATTTTGGAAGTATTTTGAACGGTTTAAAGATTTACTAGCCCAATGTCCTCATCACGGCATAGAGAAGTGGCAACAGTGCCAAATTCTCTATGACAGACTATATTATCAAACTAAGACACTCCTCGAGACTATGTGTCAAGGGGAATTTTTAAAGAAAGATGAGAACCAGGGTTGGGATCTCTTTGAAGCTTTAGCAGAAAAAAACCATTCAGTGGGAGTCTTGCCCTGAGAAAATCAATCCCACCACTTCCAGAGCTGGTATGCATTCGATTGAATCCTCTATAGCTGTCGAGGCAAAGATAACTCAATTGATGAAAAGGCTAGAACTGCTCGAGGCTAGGGAACCAAATTCTGTGAATCAGGTCAACCCACCACCTGTGATCAACCCGGGTTGTACCTACTGCCATGCTCTCAACCACCTGTTTGAGGAGTGTCCCATCTACCAAGCTCAAATGTACCCTGAGAATATGAATGCAGCATACACCAGACCTAACTACAATCCATACTCCAAAACATACAACCCGGGATGGAGGAACCATCTAAATCTTTCTTGGAGTCAGTCTGGTCATGAGCAACCAAGACCATCATTTCCACACCAATATCCTGCTCAGTCTCATCAACCCAGTTTCCAACAGAGTCCACCAAATTTCCAAACAAGCTTCCAACATAACTTCCAGCCCACATATCAGCAATAACAAACACAAAATCATCCTGATAAAAAATTGTCAGATTTGAAAAGAATGATTGAAACCTTATCTAAAACCCAGGCCTCAATGATGAACACCCACAATCAGGCTATCAATAGGTTAGAGGTTCAGATAGGTCAACTGGCTAGCTCATTGAATGAAAGACAAAAAGGAACATTGCCAAGCCAGCCAGTGCCCAATCCTAAGAACCCCTTCCCTATTCATGAAGCTGAAGACATAGGTCCAAGTCAGTGTAATACTGTTCATATTTTGAGATCTGGAAAGCAGATAGACAATCAGGTTTTTAGTCATCCTGTTCCGAATAAATCAGTGTCAACATCTCCTGTTCCAGTACCACCAACTAAAAATGATCCATCTTCAAGTTCACAACCTTCAACCTCCAAATTAAATAATAAAGACAAAGCAGATGAGCAACCATACAAGCCTATTGTACTATTCCCTAATAGGCTAGCAAACCAAAAGACTAATGCTCAAATGGAGAAAATTAGAGAAATGTTTAATCAGGTCCAGATCAAGTACCCCTTCTTGATGCCATACAACAAGTCCCCTCATATGCCAAGTTCTTGAAAGATATGTGCACTAAAAAAAGGAAAACAAATATCCCAAAGAAGGTCTTCCTTGCTTCTAATATAAGTGAGTTGCTAACTGGGCCAATTCCTGTGAAATATAAACACCCAGGGAGTCCAACTATTTCTTGTATTATAGGACAGACTACGATAAATAGGGCATTACTTGATCTAGGAGCCAGCATCAATCTTCTTCCTTTCTCTGTATATCAGCAACTCGGGTTAGGCGACCTCCATCCAACCAGAGTTACTATACAACTGGCTGATCGATCTGTAAAGATTCCAAAGGGGGAGATTACAGATGTTCTCATTCGGGTCGGGGAATTCATTTACCCCGTGGATTTCATTGTTCTAGAGACGCAACCCGTACATAATCCCAAAGCTCAGACTCCTGTCATTCTAGGACGACCCTTCCTAGCCACTACAAACGCAATCATCAACTGTAGGAATGGATCAATGCGTCTAACTTTTGGAGATATGATAAAAGAGGTAAATGTTTTCCACCTGGGAAAACAACCTCGAGATTTGGAAAATGAGTCATTTGAAGTGAACTTGATCGAGAGATTAGCAAGTGAACATGAAATGGAGATTGAATATGAGTCTGATAGAGAATTTGAATTGGAGTCTGATGACTTTAACCTTGATCAAATAATTGAATCCACAACAGATGTCGCCCCTATCCTTCTTTTACACAAGGAACAACCATTGATAGATCAAGTGCCCTCTTCCGAGCTTAAGGTTCTTCCTAGTCATCTCAAGTATCATTACTTGGGTGAGAAGGAAGCATTTCCCGTGATAATTGCATCCCATCTTACGGAACAATAGGAAGAGGATCTTCTTGTAGTATTAAGGGAAAATCGAGAAGCCATTGGTTGGACCATGGCTGATATAAAGGGAATCAGTCCATCCATTGTGCAACACCGGATTCTTTTGACGGAAGATGCAAAACCTAAACGTGACCCACAACGTAGACTAAACCCGATCATGCAAGAGGCTGTTAGAGCTAAAATTTTGAAGCTATTAGACAATGGGATCATCTATCCTATATCTGATAGCTAGTGGGTTAGTCCAGTCCAAGCTGTGCCTAAGAAAGCCGGGTTTATCGTGGTAGAAAACGATAAGAAAGAATTAGTACAAACTCGTCTTCCAACGAAGATTCGAGTCTGTATTGATTACCGAAAATTAAACGCTGCCACGTGTAAAGACCACTTTGCCCTTCCGTTCATAGATCAAATGCTCGAGAGACAGCTGGACATGAGTATTGTTGGCCCAGAGGCCTTCCACTCTAGTTTTGATGATGATGAACTCATGTAGTTATGTTTACTAATAATCTTGTGATGTTTAGTTTCAGATCATTTATCAAGATATTAGTTGGTGATTGCTTCAACAAAGGAGTTTGGAAGCTTTCACATGGTGATTCCAGAGCCCGAGCATCAAGATCATTCATAGCACTCGTTGGAGTCAAGCTCGGTGGATCACGTTTTGGATCGAGTCGCTTGAAGACGGAGTTCATCAAGAAGACTTAGGTATCCTAGTTTAGTTTGTTTTAAATTCATGTGTAAAGATTAGATAGTGTGATATGCTCAAGTTCACAACACACACATGTTTCATGTTTTGGATTCGGTTTTTCGATTTTTGGTTTAACCGATATTTGTTTTCATGAATAAGTTAGATCAAAAAGAGTTTACATGGTTTAAATGTATATTAGATGTGTTCTATATACATACATGCTTCATATCTTAGACAAACTTATTTTGATATGTATATTCATGAGTTTTAGGAAAAATCAGATTTCCTATTGAAAAATCCAAGTTTGGAAAAATACAGGTTTTGGTTTTTGATAATATTTCCTAGACACAAAAATGGTTCAAAATGTTTGATATTTGTCTTGAAATATTTATCACATGTTTGTATATCCATGCAAAATGATAAAACTATTTTTGTGGATTTTTAGAAGTTTTTATGGAATTTTTGAATATTTAAAAACCAGTTTTTCTGACTCAAAAACCTGGGTGCCAGGCTCTGGCGGTCGACCGGCCGGTCGACCGGGACCCAGAATCGGTCGACTGACGTGCACAGCCTTGTGCACGTTTGGCCAGGCAACTGGGCCGGTCGACCGGGCGGTCGACTGGCCAGAGAGCTCTGCTCTCTGTAAATTTTCGGTCGACCGACCGGTCGACCGCAGTTCCCGACCGGGCGGTCGACCGCCAGCTGTGTCAGGCTGTAAAAACAACCTAACGGCTAGTTTCTGTTTGGGCCTATATAAACCCCATTCCTTTGGGATTTTGGCTAAGGTTTTTAAGAGCAAAAATTTCCCTATTCTCTGGTTTATAAAATAAGTTTTTCAAAAGAGTTTTAGTGCCAAAAAGATTCATCTTATTTGTTTTTAAAAGTGTTTTGTTTATTTCAAAGAAATTAGGGTTTTGGGAATTAGTTTTTGATCTAAACTTCTATATCTATTTTGGTGTTTTCCCAAGAGAATTTCTTTGATCAAAACACTTTGTTTTTCACACTTGAGCTATCTTCTATCCTATCTATTTAGGATCATTTGTTTGTGGGAAAAAGGAGATTGTTTGTGGTTGAGATATACCACTTGTTGTAAAAAAACCCTTTGTTGGTTGCTCCCTCTTTGGTAGAGGTTGAGGTTGTTGTTTACTCCCTCTTGGTGAGGTGGATTGTGATTGTTTGGCTAAGGGCCTACCCCTCTTGTGTGAGGTGGTGGTGATTGTTTGCCTCGGTGGAGGTTGTATTTGAAAAACACCTAGAGGGGGGGTGAATAGGTGTAAGTGCTAATCTAAGAAACTTAATGCAAACTAAGTGCGCTAAATGCGGAAGCTAATGCAAATTATGCACAAACTAATACAATACAACAAGTGTAGCCGAATTCCCCTTGCGAGGCTCTGGACTAACTCCCCTTGATTCCCCTTGAAATGGGTTGACGTGCTATGTGAAGCACTTGTTGGATGAGTATAAGTTAGGCACACACACACAAGCAATCCAAGCAATGTGCACACACAATCAAGCCAAGCAATAAAGGATATAGCAATATGAAATAATGCAAGGCAACACAAGCAATATGATATGGTGATATGAGTTATGCTCAACACAAGCAAATATGATATGATGATATGAAGTATGAATGCTTTGCACAATATAAATGAGAGAGAGTTAGAGAGACAATGGATCAATACGCAAACACCAAGATTTGTTTCGAGGTTCGAGCACCTTGCTCTACATCCCCGCCTACACCACCGTGTAGGATTTTCACTATCTCAACTCCCACCGAGGGAACCTCTACCGAAGAGGATTTCTTACAACTCTAGGAGTACCTAACTCCTCTCTCAATACAACCTCCACCGAAGCCAACAACAACCAACAACAACACCTCTACCAAAGAGGCTCACAACAATCTCCACCTCTACCGAAGAGGCTCACAACCAATACCACTCCGATCACCTCTACCGAAGAGGGATACAACAAATGAAGGAGGGTTTACAACAAGTGGTTCCAAAACCACAAACTCTCTTTTTCTTTCTTTTTCACAAAACAAAGATCCTAATAGTTTAGGATAGAAGATAGCTCAAGTGTGGAAACAAGGTGTTATTGGAAACAAGCAACAAAGAAAAACTACTTGGGAAATCTCTTGTATATGATAGAAAATGAAATACCAAATCAAAATCCCAAAACCTAGTTTTCTTTGATTTTCCAAAAACCCAAAACAAATAAAGATGAGAAGTTTTTGCACTTAAAACTCTTTTGAAAACTCTTTTAAACCCTTCAGAAAACTGGAAATTTTTCTCTTAGAAAACTTGGCCAAAATCCCCAAAGAGATGGGGTTTATATAGCCCCTATACAAAACTAGCCGTTAGGCTGAGCTGGCAGTCTGACAGACTGCCGGTCGACCGGTCCGGTCGACCGCCAACGGTCAAAAATGTGACCGTTGGGCAATAGCGGTCGACCGGCCCGGTCGACCGAAACATCCTGAGAGCAGAACTCTCATCTCGGTCGACCGGCCCGGTCGACCGTCCCAGAGACTCCAAAACGTGCACAGACTTGTGCACGTGGTCGACCGTCCCGGTCGACCGGTCCGGTCGACGACGACTTGGCCTGTCAGCCAGTCCTCAGTTCTGCACAGATACGGGATTTGAAAATAGGTCTTTTCACTCAATAAAAATCCAATAAATTCACAGTAAATCTAAAAAATAGTTTTAATCACAATAAAAACTGTTTTTCTAAAAATATGTTTTTCTAAAACTTGTTTTATCATTTTACTTTGATAACCAAACTTGTGATAAAAATTTCAAGACATATATCAATCATATCAATTCATTTTTGTGTCTTGCCAATTTTATCAAAAACAAAACTTGTATTTTATCAACCTAGAATTTTCCAAAACATGAATAGGATAGTCAAAATAAGTTTGTCTAGCAAGTTTAAAGCATGTATGTATATCTAGAACATATCTAATATACATAGGTATAAGGTAAACTTGTTTTGATCTATTATTCATGAAAACCAAAAACCAAATCATGAAACGTGTGTGTTTTGTGCACTTGAGCATATCAACTAAACTAAGCTTTACAAATATGGATCTAAAACACAAACTCTAAACTAGATACCTAAGTCTTCTTGACGATCTTCATCTTCAAGTAGACTCGGTCCAAACTCCGTGATTCTCCAAGTGCAAAGGTATGATCTTTAAGCTTTGGCACCGGAATCATCATGAATAGCTTCTAATCATCTTGTTGAAGCTAATCACCAACCTAATATCCTATTAATGATCTGAAACTTAGAAACACAAGAATATTAGTAAACATAATACATGAGTGTGATCTATTATTCATGAAAACCAAAAACCAAATCATGAAACGTGTGTGTTTTGTGCACTTGAGCATATCAACTAAACTAAGCTTTACAAATATGGATCTAAAACACAAACTCTAAACTAGATACCTAAGTCTTCTTGACGATCTTCATCTTCAAGTAGACTCGGTTCAAACTCCGTGATTCTCCAAGTGCAAAGGTATGATCTTTAAGCTTGGCACCGGAATCATCATGAATAGCTTCTAATCATCTTGTTGAAGCTAATTACAACTTAATATCCTGTTAATGATCTGAAACTTAGAAACACAAGAATATTAGTAAAATAACTACATGAGTGTTGATCATCATCAAAACTAGAGTGGAAGGCCATTGGGCCAACAATCTCCCCCTTTTTGATGATGACAAAAACTCATGGAGTTATATATGCATGGATTAAAGATAAGCTTCAAGGAAGCCCCCTTAACTCATGCATAATAAATGAATAAATAAATATGCAATGAAAGCTTATGATTCTAAACAAGAGACATACATATTTTTCATATATTTATGTTTATTTGCTTATGCATGAACACAATATATGCAAAAACATAAAGAAGCATATATAAACTCTAGATACCAAGTACAACAATTACAAAGCAAGCTTTGGATATCAATTAAACTTAATAAACAATTAAACTTAATATTCTTGATATTAAAACATAATATATGCATATAAAACATAAGTATGCATATAAAACTCAAATACTTCTCCCCCTTTTGTCAATCATCAACAAAGGGGTAAACAATCAAAACCATAGATAAAATGAGGGGTAAAAATCTTTCTCCCCCTTTTGTCAATCAAAACAATGCAAACAATGTTCTCCCCCTTTTTGTCTAAAACAAAAAACAAAATCAATAAGGGGTGACTACAAACATGATATCAAAAAAATATGTCAATGAAGCATCTTGATACCAATAAACAAGAATCAATATATGTTATATGTTATATACATTCATGAAGAGGAAGACGCTAAGTTAGCTTCCCTACACATATGCATTACATGAAGAAGGGATGACAAGCCCCAATTCACATAACACATATTATGTAATGCATAAGAGGAGATGTGAAGCTCCCCCTACACACGTATATCATATAAAGAAGAGTTGTCAAGCTCCTCAATTTATAATATACTCAACATGAATCTATATGTAAGAGAGATGTTAAGCTCTCCTTGCATATAGGAAATACAAATCAAAACTTTGAATATTTTCTTTAAACAAAATTTTGAAAATACCAATTGTAATTAAACATAACAAATTACCAATTGTAAAACAACATAACAAATTTTGAATGTCTAAACACAAATTTTGATACCAATTGTAAGAATATATTTCATTTTGAAAATATATAACAAATTGTTTGATGTTGATATCATATGTTCAAAATAACAACTTTTAATCATAAAGAGTGGGAGTACAAATACCAATTGAAATACAAAATCAAATTTTCTCCCCCTTTATGAAAAACAAACTAAAGACATGCATAGTCTTGATAACAATTTAAAAATAATCAATTTAAACAAAATTGAAACTCAAGCACTAGCATAAACACAAACATATATATGTATGAAAGATAGATACCAATAGAAATTGATATACTTGGAATTTAAAGCATACATACATATAAAACATATAGAGTATACAAGAATATCAAAATGATACCAATTGAAAGAGTTCAATGATACCAATTGACATAACAATAAGTTCAAGTGTATACATCATATTATCTACCACCAATCATAATTCAAGTTTTAAAGATTTTCAATTTAGGGCATACATGAACATGATCTCCCATCCTACCGCCCTTGGATGGTAGGGGTTTTTAAAAATAGATTTGAAAATGTAGTTTTGTTTGAAATCTCTACCATATGAAGAATACCGCAACTAGTTAAATGGAAAACTTGTTAACTAGCATGAAATCCTTCAAGCAAGGAATAAAACAAAAATGAAATTCACATGATAATCATCACTCCAACAATAAAGCATAACTCATGAGAAACAAAACATGAGCAATAGATATGAGTGTACAAATAATATGTGAAGATCATAATCATGAAAAATATTTCATTGAGCTCAATTATTCCTTAAAACATAATTCTATCAAAAACATGAAAAATCATATAACACTCCTTATTTAATCTTCAAGGCATATGTATGTCTAATACAAGCTAAAATATACATACATATCCAAAACTCAACGAGTCCACTAAATGAATATTCATGAAGGCACGTGGCTCAAAAGATGTATATGTATAAGATTAGTTTGAACTAGATGGACATATACATGAAGTTAAACATAAATACATGAAACATGAAAAACTAAATTTTCATCACAACAAATTTCATTTCAAGGTATATGTATGAATTGTCAAACATGAAGTATACATACATATCCCTAAACACAATTGAGTCCATATATAGATTTGCATGAAAGGCAAATGACTCAAAGGGTATACATGTATATCTTAAAGTTTGACAATAATACACATATACATGAAGTGAAAAACTCATAAAACAAATCCAAAAATGGAATACAAGTTAGAAATGTATGAATCATCAAAACTAGACTATACTAGCACATCTAATGGGTTCAAATAAGCGTTCAAGCTCATACATATATAGATTTATTTGTGGCCCACTATATGTACAAGTATAATTCTTAGCCTTAATGAAAACTAACATCTAAACAAGTAACCTTAACATGAAGCATCAAAACACAATATAAAAATCATCATGATAAAACTAAAACATGATTACTATGTAAATTCACATGTATTAGATTCATGATGTACATTATAGCTTAAACAAAAGTGAGAACACTAAATATGGGTTCATATAAGCATATGTGTCTCAAATACTATACATGTATGTCAAGGATCTAATAAACATGGAATGAACATACTAATCCATAGACATCAAAAACATGCTAGTAACATTAAAACATGGAAAGCATGTAAACAATAAATGGGAGTAAAGGATTGTTACCAAAACCGAAGAAGCAACTCTCCTTGTCTCCAAAACATGGTGGTCATCTCCACCAAATCTTCCCTTGAAAGTGATGCATCCAATTTGATTTCCATGAAGTCCGGAACGCATCCACTCCAAGGTGTCATCACTCTCACGTCATGTGAGAGCCCACACCTACATCAAAAATAATAGGAGGGGTGGTCTTTGGTACCCATACTCTTTTGGGTCCATGGGGGTTAGTACCTTCTCTAACCCAAACAAACTTCTTGCCTAAATTTTCAACATGTAAACGATCATAGCAAAATTTAACAAGATGGCCTTTTCGACCACAATGTGTACATGTGTACACATGAGCATACATGGTGTGATGGTGTTCGTGAGGAGCATGTGTATGCCGTGGAGGGTGTGCATGCATAGAAGATGGAACTCATTCTTTCGAACCAAGGATTCCAAGCGTGTATGGTTCTTAGCACATTGGCTCATAGTGGAGCCCAAACAATCTACTCTCTTCTTTAGCATACAAATATCATCATTAATCTAGAAGAAGAGGTACATGCATTAGGTAGACTAGATGAAGAAGCTACACTAGCATGGCAAACATGTGCATCAATCTTATTTTGTAAAAATTCATTTTTCTTTAAACATGCATCCAAATCTTTAGAAATTGAAGCAATCTTAATTTTCAAAGAATCATTTTCTTTTTAAAACAAAATCAACTTTGAAGACAAGTTTTCATTTTTCTTCAAAAGAACATGGCAATCATTTTTATTTTTCAAAAAGTTATTTTCTTTAAGTGCAAGATCAAGTTGAGATTTTAATGAATCCCTTTCATTATAGACCTCAACCTTCTCTTGCAAAACATTGGTAAGTCTAGCATGCAAACTCTTATTTTCTTGTTCAATTCCTAGACTCTTCTTTTTCAACAAATTATATTTTTCTATCAATTTTTCACAAACAATGGAAAGTTCTTCATTCAAAGCATGAGGATCAACATAATCATTTGAAGAACTGGCACAATCATTACTATCTAGTTGAGATTCCGAATGTACCTCAAGGGAGTCATTCCCTTGGACCATGTAGCATATGGATTTGGACTTGAAGCTTGGAGGTGGTGGGTAGTCAACTTGTTCCACACTGCAAAAGCGGAATCAAGATTAGAAATACACATAAGATAATCTTTAGGTAATGTGCTTCTAATAGCCTCTAGGGCTTGTGCATTGGCCCCTATATGATTGCAATCACCAAGATAACATCTCTTGGTGGCCGCAAGGAAAACATGCAAACCTAGGGTCTTTAGGTACATGGACATCATCCTATACTTCCAAATATCAATGTTGGAAGGGTCAAAACTAGGTGGGGTCATGAAGTCCATGGTATAAACTAAATATGTGCAAACAATCAAATGCAAATATAGATTAGCAAGCAAATGGATCACTCCTAGGATGTTAAGCCTAAGTATCAGGAGCACTAGCTCTGATACCAATTGAAAAACACCTAGAGGGGGGTGAATAGGTGTAAGTGCTAATCTAAGAAACTTAATGCAAACTAAGTGCGCTAAATGCGGAAGCTAATGCAAATTATGCACAAACTAATACAATACAACAAGTGTAGCCGAATTCCCCTTGCGAGGCTCTGGACTAACTCCCCTTGATTCCCCTTGAAATGGGTTGAGGTGCTATGTGAAGCTCTTGTTGGATGAGTATAAGTTAGGCACACACACACAAGCAATCAAGCAATGTGCACACACAATCAAGCCAAGCAATAAAGGATATAGCAATATGAAATAATGCAGGGCAACACAAGCAATATGATATGGTGATATGAGTTATGCTCAACACAAGCAAATATGATATGATGATATGAAGTATGATGCTTTGCACAATATAAATGAGAGAGAGTTAGAGAGACAATGGATCAATACGCAAACACCAAGATTTGTTTCGAGGTTCGAGCACCTTGCTCTACATCCCCGCCTACACCACCGTGTAGGATTTCCACTATCTCAACTCCTACCGAGGGAACCTCTACCGAAGAGGATTTCTTACAACTCTAGGAGTACCTAACTCCTCTCTCAATACAACCTCCACCGAGGCCAACAACAACCAACAACAACACCTCTACCAAAGAGGCTCACAACCAATCTCCACCACTACCGAAGAGGCTCACAACCAATCTCCACCTCTACCGAAGAGGCTCACAAAACCAATACCACTCCGATCACCTCTACCGAAGAAGGATACAACAAATGAAGGAGGGTTTACAACAAGTGGTTCCAAAACCACAAATTCTCTTTTTCTTTCTTTTTCCACAAAACAAAGATCCTAATAGTTTAGGATAGAAGATAGCTCAAGTGTGGAAACAAGGTGTTATTGGAAACAAGCAACAAAGAAAAACTACTTGGGAAATCTCTTGTATATGATAGAAAATGAAATACCAAATCAAAATCCCAAAACCTTTTTTCTTTGATTTTCCAAAAACCCAAAACAAATAAAGATGAGAAGTTTTTGCACTTAAAACTCTTTGAAAACTCTTTTAAACACTTCAGAAAACTAGAAATTTTCTCTTAGAAAACTTGGCTAAAATCCCCAAAGAGATGGGGTTTATATAGCCCCTATACAAAACTAGCCGTTAGGCTGAGCTGGCAGTCTGACGGACTGCCGGTCGACCGGTCCGGTCGACCGCCAACGGTCAAAAATGTGACGTTGGGCAATAGCGGTCGACCGGCCCGGTCGACCGAAACATCCTGAGAGCAGAACTCTCATCTCGGTCGACCGGCCCGGTCGACCGCCCAGAGACTCCAAAACGTGCACAGACTTGTGCACGTCGATCGACCGTCCCGGTCGACCGGCCTATGGTGCGGTCGACCGGTCCGGTCGACCGACTTGGCCTGTCAGCCAGTCCTCAGTTCTGCACAGATACGGGATTTGAAAATAGGTCTTTTCACTCAATAAAAATCCCATAAATTCACAGTAAATCTAAAAAATAGTTTTAATCACAATAAAAAACTGTTTTTCTAAAAATATGTTTTTCTAAAACTTGTTTATCATTTTACTTTGATAACCAAACTTGTGATAAAAATTTCAAGACATATATCAATCATATCAATTCATTTTTGTGTCTTGCCAATTTTATCAAAAACAAAACTTGTATTTTATCAACCTAGAATTTTCCAAAACATGAATAGGATAGTCAAAATAAGTTTGTCTAGCAAGTTTAAAGCATGTATGTATATCTAGAACATATCTAATATACATAGGTATAAGGTAAACTTGTTTTGATCTATTATTCATGAAAACCAAAAACCAAATCATGAAACGTGTGTGTTTTGTGCACTTGAGCATATCAACTAAACTAAGCTTTACAAATATGGATCTAAAACACAAACTCTAAACTAGATACCTAAGTCTTCTTGACGATCTTCATCTTCAAGTAGACTCGGTCCAAACTCCGTGATTCTCCAAGTGCAAAGGTATGATCTTTAAGCTTTGGCACCGGAATCATCATGAATAGCTTCTAATCATCTTGTTGAAGCTAATCACCAACCTAATATCCTGTTAATGATCTGAAACTTAGAAACACAAGAATATTAGTAAACATAACTACATGAGTGTTGATCATCATCAAAACTAGAGTGGAAGGTCATTGGGCCAACAGTATTGGTTGAGAGAGGAGTTCGGTACTCCCGGTTGTTGTACAAATCCTCCTCGGTGGAGGTTCCCTCGGTGGGAGTCCTCGGTGGACAAGATAGCGGATTAGAAATCCTTCTCGGTGAAGGCGGGGACGTAGAGCTAGGGGCTCGAACCTCGAAACATATCCTTGTGTTTGCGTTTGATCCATCGTCTCTTAACCCTCTCTCTTTGTTGTGTGTGCATCATTCATATCATTCATATCCTATATGCTTGTGTTGTCCTTGCATTGATTCATATTGCTTATTCATTATATGCTTGGATTGTTTATGTGTGCCTCACTTGTGCCTAACCACGAGAGCTTCATATAGCACCTCAACTCTTATTCAGAGGAATCAAGAGGAGTTAGTCCAGAGCCCTTCACGGGAAATTCGACTACACTCGTTGGTTGCACCAAGTGTTGTTGCAATTAGTTTTATAATTTTCGCATTTAGTTTTTAGATTAGCACTATCACCTATTCACCCCCCCTCTAGGTGATTTCAATTGGTATCAGAGCCTCCGCTCCTGATATTTGGTTTAACCACCTAGGAGTGAGATCTTAGTTAGCTAATCTATCATTTGCATTTGCATATATATCTTGTTTGCACACACTCATGGATTGCTTGTCACCTCCCATGTTTGATGTCCCAACATTGACGTGTGGAAATATAGGATGTCCATCTACCTAAAAACCCTAGGCTTGCATGTTTTCCTTGCCGCTATCAAGAAATGCTATCTTGGTAACCGCAATCATATAGGGGCCAACACATAAGCCCTTGAGGCTATTAGAAGCACGTTTAATAAAGAATATCTTTTGCTTGTTTCTAACCTTGATTCCGCCTTTGCAGTGTGGAACAAGTTGACCACCTCCACCTCCAAGCTTCAATTGCCTATCCAACCGGAGGAGTCTAATGGAGAATCCGAGTCTCAGTGCTATATGGTCCAAGGGAATGACTCCCTTGAGGTACATTCGGATACTCAACTAGATAGTGCTAGCTCTTCATTTGATGATCATGATAGTATGGATGTCGATGCTTTAAATGAAGAGTTATCTATTGTTTGTGAGAATCTCCTTGAAAAATATTAAGTTTTGAAAAAGAAAACTTGTAAATTATCAAAAGAAAATAAGGATTTGTTTTCAAAACTTGAGTTGGCTTTACAAGAGAAGGTTGAGTTTTCAAATGAGTGTGACTCCTTGAAAACCCAACTTGAACTTGTTTTAAATGAAAACAAGATTTTGAAAAATAAAAATGATTGTAATGAAGTTTTGAAGAAAAATGAGTCTTTAACTTCAAAACTTGATTTTGTTGTAAAAGAGATTGTTTCTTTGAAAATAAAAATTGCTTCAATTTCAAAAGATTTAAATGATTGTTTAAAGAAAAATGAATCTTTGAAAAATAATATGGATTCACATGTTTGCCATGCTAGGATAGCTTCACCTAGTTCATCTATTGCATGCCACACTTCTTCTTTAATTGAAAATGATATATCCATGCTTAAGAAGAGTGTAGATTGTTTGGGCTCCACTTTGAGCCAATGTGTTTTGAGTCACACACGTTTGGAATCTTTGTTTCGAAAGAAACAAGTTCCATCTTTGCATGCACACCCTCCACGGCATACACATGCTATTCACGGTCACAACCATCATGTATGCTCATTTGTACACTTGTACACATTGTGGACGTAAGGGCCACGTTGCTAAGTTTTGTTATGATCGTATACATGATGTAAATTTAGCAAATAAATTTGTTTGGGTTAGAAAAGGTACTAACCCCCATGGACCCAAAAGAGTGTGGGTACCAAAGACCACCCCTATTATATTTGATGTAGGTGTGGACTCTCGCATGACGTGAGAGTTTTGGTGCCTTGAAGTGGATGCGTTCCGTGCTTAAAGGAAATAATTTGGATGCATCACTTTCAAGGGGAGTTTAGTGGAGAGGACTACCATGTATTGGAGACATGAAGAGTTGCCCTCATGGTTTTGGTAACTATCCCTTACTCCTATTATGTTTACATGCCTTCATATCATTGTTTATAGCATGTTTTGCTTATTATGAAAATGTCATGATTATTAGATCATTGACATGCATGTATAGCTTTTGAGACACCCATGTTTAATATGGATCATTATTTTTGTGTTCTCGCATATGTTTAGCTATCATGTTTATCATAGCTCTAATATCATGTGGATTTACATAATGATTGTTTTTATGATTATCATGATGATTTGTATCTCGTTTTTATGCTTCGTGATTTGATTACTTGTTTAGATGTTAGTTTTCATTAAAACTAGGTATATACTTGTACATATAGTGGGCCACAAATAAATCTTTATATGTTTGTGCTTGATTGCTTATTTGTACCCATTAAATGTTCTAGTATAGTCTAGTTTTGATGATTCATGCATTTGACTTGTATTCTTATTTTCTTCATGTTTTCATGTTTATATGTTTTCACTTCATGTATATGTCCATCTTGTCCAAACTATTGATTGTACATATACATCCTTTGAGCCACGTGCCTTCATGCATATACATTTGTGGACTCATTATGTTTTGGATATGTATGTATACTTTAGTTTTTACTTGACATACATATGCCTTGAAGAAACCAAGTTTTGAAGATTTTCGTGTTTTAAGGAATATTAAGCTTTATTGCCTAATTTCATGATTATATGTTTCACATAACACTTGTGCACTCACTTCATTTAAATGTTTCTCATGATTGTGTTTTCATGAGTATGATATGAGCTTTATGGACTATGAGTGTTTTAGTGATCATGTGATTTTCATGTTTCATGAAAATATTTTTGCTTTATTCCTTGCTTGAAGGATTTCGTACTAGTTTACAAGATTTCCCATTTAACTAGTTGCGAGATTCTTTGTTATGGTAGAGTTTTTTAAATATACTTTATTTTTCAAACCTATTTTTGAAAACCCCTACCTTCAACGGGCGGTTGGATGGGAGTCCATGCCTTGTATGTTCTTTATTGAAAATCATTTTAAACATGAGCATGAATGGGTGGTAGGTTATATGAGATATACATTTGATATTATTGTTGTTTCAATTGGTATCATTGGATTCTTTCAATTGGTATCAATATTGACATTTTTGTGTATACTCATATATATTTTATGTATGTATGCTTACATTTCAAATAGTATCAATTTCGATTGGTATCTATTTTTCATACATATATATATTTTGTTTATGCTAAGCTTGAGTTTTAATGATCATCATGTTTCAATTGATTAGTTTTCAATTGGTATTCTAATACAAGCTTAGACATTGTTTTAATTGGTATTTCATAAAGAGGGAGAAAACTCGTATTTTATCTTTCAATTGGTATTTGGTTTACCATTGGTTTTGTATTCCACTCCCTTGCTTTATGATAGAAAATAATAATTTCAATTTGGTATCATATGTTTAAAAAGAATAATACTTTAAATTGGTATCAAGATTGTATTTGTTTTCTCAAAATTGGTATCAAGATGCTTATTTGTTTACTCAATTGGTATCAAGTTTTGTTTATTTTCATTGGTATCTATTGATCTATTTCTTTCAATTGGTATCCATGAAAATTTATATTGATTTGTTTGTTGTCACCCTTTATTGATTCTATGTTTCGAACAAAAAGGGAGAGAAGAATGTTTTGTTTTTACTTGGACCCCTTTGTTGATGATTGACAAAAAGGGGGAGAAGTATTTGAGTTTATATGCATGTTTTGTTTTTATTTATTAGTTTTTTGTTTAATTGGTATCAAGAGCATTTCATTGCTATTAAGAGCATGTTTTTATTGGTATCAAGAGCACGTTTTATGCATATCTATGCATACATGTTTATGAGCTTTCATTGTATATTTATTGTTTATTTCTATGCATGAGTTAAGGGGGAGCTTCTTTGAAGCTTAACTTTAATCCATACATATATAACTCCATGAGTTTTGTCATCATCAAAAAGGGGGAGATTGTTGGCCAAGAGGCCTTCCACTCTAGTTTTGATGATGATTAACTCATGTAATTATGTTTACTAATAATCTTGTGATGTTTAGTTTCAGATCATTTATCAAGATATTAGTTGGTGATTGCTTCAACAAAGGAGTTTGGAAGCTTTCACATGGTGATTCCAGAGCCCGAGCATCAAGATCATTCATAACACTCGTTGGAGTCAAGCTCGGTGGATCACGTTTTGGATCGAGTCGCTTGAAGACGGAGTTCATCAAGAAGACTTAGGTATCCTAGTTTAGTTTATTTTAGATCCATGTGTAAAGATTAGATAGTGTGATATGCTCAAGTTCACAACACACACACGTTTCATGTTTTGGATTCGGTTTTTCGGTTTTTTGGTTTAACCGATATTTGTTTTCATGAATAAGTTAGATCAAAACAAGTTTACATGGTTTAAATGAATATTAGATGTGTTCTATATACATACATGCTTCATATCTTAGACAAACTTATTTTGATATGTCTATTCAAGAGTTTTAGGAAAAATCAGATTTCCTATTGAAAAATCCAAGTTTGGAAAAATACAGGTTTTGGTTTTTGATAATATTTCCTAGACACAAAAATGGTTCAAAATGTTTGATATTTGTCTTGAAATATTTATCACATGTTTGTATATCCATGCAAAATGATAAAACTATTTTTGTGGATTTTTAGAAGTTTTTATGGAATTTTTAGAATATTTAAAAACCAGTTTTTCTGACCTAGAAACCTGGCTGCCAGGCTCTGGCGGTCAACCGGCCGGTCGACAGGGACCCAGAGTCGGTCGACCGACGTGCACAGTCTTGTGCACGTTTGGCCAGGCAACTGGGCCGGTCGACCTGGCGGTCGACCGGCCAGAGAGCTCTGCTCTCTGTAAATTTTCGGTCGACCGCAGTTCCCCAACGGTCGATTTTTCGACCGTTGGCGGTCGACCGGGCGGTCGACCGCCAGCCGTGTCAGGCTGTAAAAACAACCTAACGGCTAGTTTCTGTTTGGGCCTATATAAACCCCATTCCTTTGGGATTTTGGTTAAGGTTTTTAAGAGCAAAAATTTCCCTATTCTCTGGTTTATAAAACAAGTTTTTCAAAAGAGTTTTAGTGCCAAAAAGATTCATCTTATTTGTTTTTAAAAGTGTTTTGTTTATTTCAAAGAAATTAGGGTTTTGGGAATTAGTTTTTGATCTAAACTTCTATATCTATTTTGGTGTTTTCCCAAGAGAATTTCTTTGATCAAAACACTTTGTTTTCCACACTTGAGCTATCTTCTATCCTATCTATTTAGGATCATTTGTTTGTGAGAAAAAGGAGATTGTTTGTGGTTGAGATATACCACTTGTTGTAAAAAAACCCTTTGTTGGTTGCTCCCTCTTTGGTAGAGGTTGAGGTTGTTGTTTACTCCCTCTTGGTGAGGTGGATTGTGGTTGTTTCGCTAAGGGCCTACCCCTCTTGTGTGAGGTGGTGATTGTTTGCCTCGGTGGAGGTTGTATTGGTTGAGAGAGGAGTTCGGTACTCCCGGTTGTTGTACAAATCCTCCTCGGTGGAGGTTCCCTCGGTGGGAGTCCTCGGTGGACAAGATAGTGGATTAAAAATCCTTCTCGGTGAAGGCGGGGACGTAGAGCTAGGGGCTCGAACCTCGAAACATATCCTTGTGTTTGCGTTTGATCCATTATCTCTTAACCCTCTCTCTTTATTTGTGTTGTGCATCATTCATATCATTCATATCCTATATGCTTGTGTTGTCCTTACATTGATTCATATTGCTTATTCATTATATGCTTGGATTGTTTGTGTGTGCCTCACTTGTGCCTAACCATGAGAGCTTCATATAGCACCTCAACTCTTATTCAGAGGAATCAAGAGGAGTTAGTCCAGAACCCTTCACGGGGAATTCGGCTACACTCGTTGGTTGCACCAAGTGTTGTTGCAATTAGTTTTGTAATTTTCGCATTTAGTTTTTAGATTAGCACTCTAGGTGATTTCAAGTATTACTATTTCCTGGATGGATATTCAGGATACAATCAAATCCCTATCGCTCCCGAGGATCAAGACAAGACTACCTTCACCTGTCCTTTTGGAACATTTACATACTGAAGAATGCCCTCGGCTTATGCAACGCTCCTGCAACATTTCAACGTTGCATGCTTAGTCTTTTTTCCGACATGGTGGAAAAAATTTTGGAGATTTTCATGGATGATTTTTCTATTTATGGTGATTCCTTTGAACAATGCTTGCACCATCTTAAGTTAGTTTTACAACGATGCATGGAGAAAAACTTGACACTCAATTGGGAGAAGTGTCACTTTATGGTCAAACAAGGAATTGTCCTAGGGCATGAAGTTTCAAACAAAGGAATTGAGGTTGATAGATCGAAAGTGGACGTTATAACAAAGCTCCCTGAGCCAAAATGCTTAAAAGACATTAGATCATTTTTAGGGCAGCTGGCTTCTATAGAAGATTTATTCAGGGGTTTAGCAAAATTGCTAGACCTTTAACAAATCTCTTAGGAAAAGATATACCCTTCAATTTTGATAAAGAGTGTCTACAAGCTTGGGAGGAGCTTAAACACAGACTTGTTTCGGCGCCAATAATCTCAGCGCCTGATTGGACTAGGCCTTTTGAAATCATGTGTGATGCCTCCGATTATGCCATAGGCGCTGTTCTCGGACAACGTACTGATAACAGGCAACACGTGATTTATTATGCTAGTAGGACGCTTAACGAGGCCCAACTAAATTACACGACAACTGAAAAGGAATTTCTAGCAGTTGTATTTGCGTTGGAAAAATTTCGCCAATACCTACTAGGATCTAAGACAACGATTTTCACTGATCACTCCGCCCTTAGATACTTAATGCAAAAGAAGGATGCAAAGGCCAGCCTGATTCGATGGATACTTCTTTTGCAAGAGTTTGATTTGGAAATTAAAGACAAAAAGGGCGTTGAAAATGTGGTGGCAGATCACCTTTCGAGAATTCCTAATGCACCAATTGAGACTATACCTATCAATGAAGACTTTCCTGACGAACACATCTTTACGATGTGTAAAGAGCCCTGGTATGCTGATATAGCAAACTACCTTGCAACCGGGCAAACACCTTCAAATTGGTTAGGTCAGGACAAGTATCGCTTTATGAAACAAGTACGGTTTTTCTTTTAGGATGAACCGTATTTATTCAAATATTCCCTGACCAGATAATTAGAAGGTATCTTTCTGAGGATGAACATCATAGCGTATTGATATATTTTGTCACGAACTGACTTGTGGTGGACACTTTGGTCCACGAAAGACTGCTGAGAAAGTCCTTCAGAGTGGGTTCTATTGGCCCAATCTCTTTAAGGACGCTTATACTTTCTGCAAGCTCTGTGCCAGATGTCAAATGACGGGTCGAATTACACATAGAGACATGATGCCCCTTACACCGATCCTTGAGGTAGAAATTTTTGATTTGTGGGGTATCGATTTCATGGGACCCTTCCCTCTGTCTTATGGCAACCAATACTTTTTGGTGGCCGTAGACTACGTTTCTAAATGGGCTGAAGCTATTCCGACTAGGACAAATGATAACCAAGTTGTCATCAAGTTTTTACGTGAAAACATCATTTCTCGCTTCGGAGCCCCCCATGCGATAATTAGTGACAACGGGAGTCATTTCTGCAACCGGGCTTTTGAAGCCCTAATGCAGAAGTACTCCATCTCTCATAAATTATCCACGGCCTATCATCCTCAGACGAACAGGCAAGTGGACGTCACCAACAGACAAATTAAACTGATATTGGAGAAAACTGTCAGACAAAATCTTAAGGATTGGTCCTTCAAACTCATTGATGCCCTATGGGCATATAGGACCGCCTACAAGACTGTCCTCGGTATGTCTCCATATCGAGTTATATTTGGAAAACCCTGCCATTTGCCTGTGGAGTTAGAGCACCGTGCTATGTGGGCACTAAAACAACTGAATTTGGACTTAGACAAAGCCGGTGATTTGAGAAAGCTGCAGATATCCGAGTTAGAAGAACTACGAAATGATGCATACGATAACGCTCGGATATCTAAACACAGAGCCAAGCTTTTCCATGATAAATCAATTCATAGGAAAATTTTTGTCTCAAGACAAAAGGTTCTGTTGTATAACACTAGACTCCACCTTTTTCCTGGTAAACTCAAAACCAGGTGGTCAGGCCCATACGTCGTCCAGAACGTCTCTCCTCATGGTGCCATTGAAATTTTCGATCTCAAAGATGGCAACACTTTCAAAGTCAATGGTCAATGCCTAAAGTCATTTTTCACCACGGAGTCTGAGTCACACAATGTTATTGAACTGGGTCTTTGTGACCCAGTCTATATGTGACCACGTAATTTCACACTTTTCTCGATGTCTCCTGTAAATCATTTTGGGACCTCCTTGTAAATAAAAAAAAAACAAAATAATAGGGACTTAGGTGCTAAATATCACCTAGGTTTTTATCTCTTCCTACACTCCCTTTCCTTTCTAAATAACCTAGGGTTGTAAATTCCTAGTTTCTACTTGGGCAATTTGGGGATTCCGCCCTTCTCATCCCCTTATAAATATCCCTCATCCCGTGTTCTCTTCATTCCCCTATTTTCAATCTCAGATCTGAAACAATCACAGCAGCGCCGTCCCCCCAATTTTTTTCGATCCTCTGCTCCCTCTACAAAGCCGCGTTTCCACGGCAATTGCCGCGCATCTGCGGCACCTTCGACTTCCCTGGAGTACGGCCAAATTTCTCTATGGTCGCGACAGTCTGACATTCAAGGATCTACCATCTGATCATCTTCTACCACTTCGGATTACTCTCTGCAATCTAAATTGGGTTTCCCCCCATGTAGTCCGGGGGAGGTTTGCGTATCACTTCCCGTTGCTTCATATTATTCATCATGGCACCGTCTATTTTCGCTGAAAAAGATTTTGCTAGAATTCTTAGCGATGTTAACGGTTATGGTCATATATTTTTAGATCGTATTCGTGCATGGGATTGGTATAGATTAGTTTATGATAACTCAGATCACGAGTCTTACAATTATCCTGAGCTCGTCAAACTTTTCTACAATTCTATAGATCCAGCATCTATCAATTTTGACACATACTAGATCTTGGTGCACATGCCCACTGGGGATATTATTATCACGCTTCCATTGCTAGAGGAACTCACACATATCCCTTGCAACCCACATCACAGCGACCCCCTACCTTTAATCGATTACATGACTGTCATGGGGGCTCGCTGTACGGAACAAGATAGGGGGCTCAAAGTCAGTACTACATTTAGAAACGTACATTGCGTTGGTCGCTGGATTCAACGCAACATTTTAGGGCTTGACTACACGACCTCCTTTAACAGGCCGGTGCTACAGATTATACATGACCTGGTGACTCGGCAACACACTATCTGTATTAACAAGATCATCTTTCATAGTATCATCACCAACTCCTCCCACACACGCGGTGCAAAGTACTCGCACCCAGTTTTGAAAGTAGTAGTGCATCCCGCGCCTGTCAAGCCAGGTCCATGCCAGAAATCGTCAGCTTAAGCACCCTCGTATTCAACAGGTTGCAGAAATGATCGGAACGAAGATGAGTATGGATACAGCTACGCACCTTTGCTATACTCCGGTGATCTCTTGTTTGTTTCGGCTTCACTCGTCTGTGTAGGACTTTCTTACCAGATGCAGTTTTTGACTCATATGATAGGGTGTTCATTGCACAAGAGAGGGCGACTAGCGCTTACAATAGTTGTCTTTATGCGGTCTGGACTCCTAGTGTCCAGTCCGAAGCTGTCCCATTGGAGTCCTCTCCGGAGGAACTTTTAGAGGAGGAGGATGAGCCGGCCTTTTCGGAACAGGACCCCCAGCGGATTCACGCACATTCATGTCTACCATTTGGCGAGGCATGAAGAAGATATTTCGGGGGCAAATTCGATTACGCAAACAGGTTGAGGAGCAGACATCTCGCCTAGACCGCATTGAGGAGGGTCTGCGGCGATCACAGTCGGCCGGACCTAGCATCACCGCTGGTCCAAGCCGAAGGCGGGGGTGACACCTTTCTTTACCTATTTCATGCGTATATTTTCTTGCATACATTGAGGACAATGCATGGGATAGGTATGGGGAGTAGATACTAACATAGGATTTTTCTAGACTTTTTCTTTTAGATTTCTAGGTTTCTCTTTTCTTATATATATATAAAAAAAAAGATAAAAAAAAAATTTGTGATCTTTCTTTTAGATTTCTTAGGTTTCTCTTTTCTTACTAACATAGGATTTTTCTAGACTTTTTCTTTTAGATTTCTAGGTTTCTCGTTTCTTATATATATAGATAAAAAAAAATTTTGATCCATTTTTTGAAAAGAATTAACTTGATCTTAGGTATTAAGGAAATTCTAAGCTAAGATTTCTTAATATAAGTCGAAATAAGAAATTTTGTTGGATCTTTAGGTTAAGAAAGAAAAGAATAGAAAAGATAGCTAGATTTTGAATTTTTTTCTAAGCACTATATACATTTGTATGTTGAGGGATTAATCAAGGACTTAGTGACTTTGTTTACATAAATATATATATATATAAATCATAAATAAAACTTGATCACTAATTAAGCTGGTTGGTTGTGCCTTAAGAAGCATGACCAGTCACGCCTAAAAGTGGTTGAGTCCTTTGTATTCGTGGCCTAGTTTACTCGAGACCTTGAACCTTAGAGATGAATCTTCATCTGGTGCCCTAAGACTATCTGGTCTGGGAGTCATCGGTAAAAGTCTCGCTATACGGGTAAATTAGAAAGCCTAATGAAGCTAAGAAAATGTAAATATATAATATGAAAAAAGAGAAAATATATAAAAATAAAATATATATATATATTTATTATATATATATGTGAACAAATGAACTAAAGTCTAAGAAAAATTCCTCATACATATGTATATGTGTTAGGCCTGATACAAAATCCAGTTTTCTCTCTATTCTTGGAAACTTAACCTAAGATGAAAACAAGATTTCAAATGGAAACTTATAAAAAGAAGGAAAAGTTTAGAATAACCCGAAACCGATAGATCACAAAAATTCTTGAAGAAAATGGATCATAATAAAGTGTTTCTCTTTTTCACTAACATTTTCTTTTTCTTTGGGATTTTGTGGGTGCAATCCGCTGAAAACCCTCAGGAGACAACACTCCTCCTCTAGGGTAACCTATAGGTTTAAAGGCTTGTTGCACGAGCTCAGTGCAATCGTGTCACCTACGAATGTGGTGTAATAATTTAGTTAGGATTTTTCTCTTTGCTTATTTTGCTCAGGGACGAGCAAAAGCTAGGTATGGGGGTGTGATTGGAGTTCATTTATGCATCATTTTCTACCACCATGCTATGCTTTATCTGAATAAATATTGGATTTTTATTGCTTTTTTCTCTCTTTTTTCAGGTCCAATGTTTAATGGAGAAGGAGGCCCAACAATTATGATTTTTGAGGAATTAAAGAGTAATTTAGAAGCCCACAAGAAGAAAGCCCAGGTCTGAACAGATCCAAAGCGTATTCTAAGTTTCTAGAAGATCTAGCTGGGGATACAAGATACAACAGAAAGGCAGAAAATTCCGCTGGCGCAGCGGCCAAGATACGGCCGCGGAAACGCGGCTTTTGCCGCGGATCCGCGGAAATCCTTTGGCCGTTGATCCAGATTTGGATCCAACGGCTGTGGTGGGATGACATATTCTCCTAAGGACTATAAATAGACCCCTAGGGCCTCTGTAATCAGGGAGGAGAAAAGAGCATTGTTTATAGGAAAATTGTTAGGGTTTCTCTAGGTTTTCTTTTAATCTCTTATGTAATTTCTTTTTCTCCTTCTAGAATCCAGAAAAGAGAGAGTGAGAGTGAGCAATCTTTGTAATTGGAGACGGTGACAACGCAATACAAGGATCAAGCTTTCAATCTTCCAATCTTTTCTTATTCTAGTGTATCATTTTCTTTAAGCTTTACTTTCTTCTATTTAATTTCTACAATGAACTATTGCTTGTTCTTTATTCCCATGTCTAGCTAATTCATTAACATGACTAACTAACTTTTAATTTTACTAACTACTAACTCTTGGGTGATTGCTAACTTATATGATTCATTGGATGCTTTATTCTTTTTAGTCTTGCAAATTACAAGTCTATCTTACCCCAATGAAGATGAGTTACTTTTTATTCTTTGCAAATGCTATGTTCCCCCTCCATATGATTTATGTGAGCCTCACTTAAGGCCTTGTCTTTAGAACAAGTGCCTTGATGGAACATGAAGATGGATCACTTCACTATGCTAATGACTACATTACAAGTTTCTTATTTCATGCTCACTTTATTATAGCTTTGATGGACTAATGAATCTTGCATGTTTTCTTAGCATCCTTAAGAGTGACTATCCTTGTTCCATTGTTAAAAATCTATTTAGGGAGCCAATGATTCAAGGAGGCAATTAGCCTAAGCCTAGATGAGAAACACCCTCGACATGGGACAATACAAGGACTTGGCAAAGCAAGACATACCATTGCCGATGAATCAATATGAGGCATGTATCACCCAACGAGAGTAGTAAGTTAGTAAATTAGAATGTTAGTTAGTCATGGCTTTTCTTTCTATCATACTTAAAAAAAAACCCTTCTTCTGAAAACTCTCTTTTTTCAAATATCTCCGTTTTTATTCCATCTTTATTTCGTTTCTTCCTTTCCTCTGCAAAACCCACAAAGATTTTCCACTCACTTTCTACAACGTTTTGTTTTTCATTTCTTAAACAAAGAAGAACCTTCATTTTTCTTCACGAAAATTTCAATATAAAAACCTTGAATGCTTCTATTACTAACCCTCCCTGCGGATACGACCCGTCCTAACTTATGCTACGAACGGTGATTCGGAAGGAGTAAAGTAAACCTACATATACCTTCGGAGTTTTTGATCATCGGTACACGGACATCAACGGTTTATTCTAAACCCTTTCTCAATACAATTAATCCTTTCGAACAATAGACTGTCCAATTTTCCCCTTCTAGTACAGCAGTGGAGATAATAATGCGGAGTATATGCACGTCCCCACCAAGAATGAATGTGTTCCTTTTTAGGGTGCTCCCATTGCTGAATAAGAACGCTTGCCCTTGAAATTGAAAACAGACATTCTCATCCATCCCCCTCACGGATCCAAATAGAGTGTTGGATGAGCCAGAAGCATAGTGCACTGAAAAACAAAGAAAAAATAGCGTGTTGGCTATAAAAAAAGAAAGGAAGAATCAAATGCATTGGAAACTCCCAAGGCATAGCTCCGCTCTCGCAGCGTAGCTAATCTCCGTTCTCGCAGCGAAACTAAGCTTCGCTCTTCGAACAAGTCCAGCTTCGCTCCTAGGTGAAGATTCGCACAGATGCAGAATGCCAAAAGCCCTAAGGCTAGCTTCGCAAAGGAGCTTAGTTCAAGGGACGCACGATCATCCAGCTACGCTTCAAAAGGTAAGCTTCGCATTCTGACAATGCCAAAAGCCCCAAGGGTTGTTCGAAAGGAGGAAATGGAGTGAGCAAGAGTTCAGAGTAAACCGTTTAAGTCCTTGTACTGATGTTCAAACTCTGAATATGTGTGTAGAATTATTTTGCTCTTTCGAATAAACGATTGTAGCAAAAGCTATAACGGGTCGTATCCGTAGGGAGGGCTTGTGATGGAAGCTTTACAGTTCTTTATGTTCTAGTTTTTAGGAAGAAAATAAAGGTTCTTCTATGTTCAAAAATCGAAAAACAAAACAAAGTAAAAAGAAAGTGATGAATCTTTGTAGTGTTTTAAGAAAAGAAAAATGAAAGCGAGGAAACAGAATGAAAACGGCGAAGTTGGAAAAAGAGAGTTTTAGGAAAGAGTTTTAAATTTGATAGAAAGAAAACCATGACTAACTAACATTCTACACTACTAACTTGCTAATCTCATTGGGTGACTTGTGCCTCATGTAAATTCATTAGCAATTGTCCATCTTGCTTTGGAAAGTCAATGTGTTGTCCTATATTGTGGAGAATGTCTCATCTTAGCTTGGCTAGGTGGCCTCCTTGGATCATCGGCTCCCAATAGGTTCATGAGAATTGAACTTAGGTATTCACACTTTAGATATGCTTAACAAGAATGTAAGATTCATTAATTCATCAAAGCAATAGTTAGCTAGCATGAAATAAAAAGCTTGTATAATAAGTGTTAGCATACTAAAGTGATCCATCTCCATGTTCCATCAAGGCTCTTGTTTAAAGAAACAAGGCTCTAAATGAGGTACACATGAATCATTTGGAGGGGATATCAAAGCCTTCACTAAGATTAGAAACAATACTCATCTTCATTGGGAATAAAAAGACTTGTTAGATACAAGACTAGAAATGTAAACATCCAATGAGTCATATGAGTTAGCACCACCCAAGAGTTAGTAGTTAGTAGTGTTAGAAGTTAGTTAGTCATGTTAGGGGATTAGTTAGCCATAGAAAGGAGAAGCAAGGAAGAAGACAAAGTAAAGTAGTGCAAGAAAATAAAAAGCTTTGAAACTAAATGGCAATAGAACAAGAAAATTAGAGGAAGGAAACTTGAACCTTTGTATTTGAATTGTCACTTCTTCAATTACAGAGATCTCTCTCACCCCCTCTCTCTTTTCTGGATCTAAAGGAGAAAATGAAAAATACAAGAGACAACTAAGAAAAAATTAAAGAAATCCTAAATTCTCTACTAAATTCTAGCTATCCTCTCCTTCCTTTTATAGAGGCCCTGGGGGTCCTTTTATAGGCCTCAGGAGCTGATCGCTACCCATTGTAGCCGTAGGATCAATCGCTTGATCAACAGCCAAAGATTTGCCGCGGAAACGCGGCCAGAGCCACGTTTTCGCAGCAGCATCTAGGCCGTTGCGCCAGAGATCGTTCTGACATTCTGTTATGGTGCAGGTGCCCAGCTGGGCTTCTAGAACCTTGGGAATATCCCTTGGTTCGTTACAGAATTTGACTTCCTTGATTTGGGCTCCTAAAAACTCTTTTAATTCCTTGAAAAATCCAAGATTTTGGCCTTCTTCTCCATTAAAGATTGGACCTGAAAAATAAGAGAGGTAATCATTAAAAATCCTATTTTTATTAATAAAATGCATGGTAATGTGATATAAGATGATGCAAAATGAACTCCAATCACACCCCGTACCTAGCTTTTGCTCGTCCCCGAGTAAAATAAGCAAATAAAAAGAGAAAATTCTAACTACATTATTACACCACTTAGACACGATTGCATTGAGCTCGTGCAACAAGCCGTTAAACCTCTAGGCTACCCTAAAAGAGGAGTGTTGTTTCCTGAGAATTTTCAGCAGATTGCACCCACAAAATCTAAAGAAAAAGAAAAATGTTAGTGATTTTCAAAAAAAGGAAAAAAGGAAAAAAAGTTTATGATCCATTTTTGCAAGAATTTAGGTGATCTTTTGGTCTTAGGTTGCCCTAAACTTTTCTTTCTTATTATAAGTCTCAATTTGAAGTTTTGTCTTCAACTTAGGTTAAGTTTCCATAAATAGAGAGAGCTAGATTTTGTATCAAGCCTAACATATATACATTTATGTATGAGGAATTGTTCTTAGACTATGGTACATTTATTTATATTTTATCATCATTTTTTTATTTATTTTCTTTTATTTATATATATATTTATACTTATTTATTTTCTTAGCTTCATTAGGCTTTCTAACTTACCCATGTAGCCAGCCTTTTACCGATGACTCCCAAACCAGATGGTCTTAGGGAACCAGATGAGGATACATCCCTAAAATTTAAGGACTCGAGTAAATTAGGCTACGAATGATAAGGACTCAACCACCTTTAGGCGTGACTGGTTATTCTTCTTAAGGCACAACTAAAAGTTTTTATTAATTTCTAACACATTTATTTTTCTTTTCTCTATATTTTTTCTTTTCTCTTTTTTCCTTTATATATAAATAAAGGTACTAAGTCCTTGATTAATCCCTCAACATGTAAATTTATATAGTGCTTAGGAAAAATTCAAAGTCTAACTATCTTTCTATTCTTTTCTTTCTTAACCTAAAGATCCAACAACTCTTCTTATTTTGACTTATATCAAGAAATCCTAGTTTAGAATTTCCCTGATTCCTAAGATCAAGTTAACTCTTTAAAAATGGATCACAGAAAATATTTCTTTTTTATATATATATCATTTTTTTCTTTTTCTCTTCCTTTTTTATAAGAAAATCAAAATCTAAGAAAATCCTAGAAAATCAAAATCTAAGTTAGTTCTAAAAATCAAAAATCCTAAAAATGAAAAAAAATCTATGTTAGTATCCACCCCCCTAACTAGCTCATGCATTGTCCCCAATATATGCAAGTAAAATATATGCATGAAATAGGTAAAGAAAAGATATCACCCCCTCCTTCGGCTCGGACCAGCGGTGGTGCTTGGTCCGGCCAACTGCGATCGCCGCAAACCCTCCTCTATGCGGTCCAGATGAGTGGTCTGCTCCTCTACCTGTTTTCTCAGCCTAATTTGTCCCTTAAAGATTTTCTTCATGCCTCTCCATATGGTAGACATGAAAGCTCTCGAATCAGTGGGTGGGGTCTGCTGCCAAAAGGCCGGTTCATCATCATCCTCCAAGAGTTCCTCAAAGAGGACTTAGTTTGGGCATCTTCGGCTGGACACTAGGGGTCCAGACAGCATGGAGACAACTGTTATAAGCACTTGTTGCCCTCTCTGGTGCAACAAATACTCTATCATAAGAATCAAAGACAGCGTCTGGTAAGAAGTTCTTACACAGACGAGTACCAGTACAGGATGTGAGTATTTGGTGTCGCGTGTGCGCGTAGAGTTGGTGATTAGACAGTTAAAGATGGCAGTGTTAATGCAAACTGTGTGCTGCCTAGTCATAAGATCGTGGATAATTTGCAGCACCGGCCTATTAAAAGAGGTAGTGTGGTCAAGGCCAAAGATGTTGTGTTGGATCCAGCATCCAACGCAATGTATGTTACGAAAAGTGGTATTAGCTTTGATCCCTCTATCCTGTTCGGTGCAGCGAGCCCTCATCATGGTCATGTACTCAATCAAAGGCAGGGGGTCGCTATAGTGCGGGTTGCTGGGGACTTGCGTGTAGTCCTCCAATATGTCAACAGTGACAATAATGTCCCCAGTAGTCAAGTGTACCGTGAATTGGTGATTGTCAAGATTAATTGAGGCTTGGTCAATATTAGCATAAAAGAGCTTAACAAGCTCTGGGCTATAGTAGGCCTCATAATCAGAATTATCATACACCAAGGTATACCAATTCCATTCCCTAATCCTATATAAAAATATATGGCCATATCCATGAATATCGCTAAAGAGTCTAGAAAAATATTGCTCAGCAAATAATGTGGGTGCCATGAAGTAAAATACGAAGGAAATGAGTGAAAATCGTAAACCTCCCCCGGAATACGTGAGGGAAAATCAAAATCAGATTACAGAGAGAAATCTACAGGGGGAACAGCAGTGCGAGTTGTAAATCTGAGATCTACAGGAAGCCGCGACCACTATAAAATTTGGCGGCGCACAGGACTCCTCAAGATGGCCAGGGACGCGCGGCTAGGACCGAGAAAACGCGGCAGAAATAGGGTTGCAGGGGCTGGAAAAATTTGGGTGGCGACGCGCTCAACTTCCCTTCTCAGATCTGCTCTCAGGATTTAGGGTAGGGAATGGAAAAGGGGATGGGTAGTATTTATAAGGGCCTGAGAAGGGTGGGTTTCCTTATTTGTCCCTAGGTAAAATCAAAAATTACTGACTTAGGGTTAATTTCTGGTTTATTATTGATGAAAATAGGTATATATAGGGGAGAAAACTAGGTGCCATTTAGCACTTAAGTCCTTTATTATTATTTTTTATTTTGTTTTCTTGGGTTTTACTTTTATTTATTTTCTTTTATATATTTATAATTTTTATTTATTTTTTTATTTTTTTTATTTTTTATTATTTTTTTGTTTGTTTTATTTTACAAGGAACACCGAAGGAAATTGCAAGAAGGACCTGGTCACATGTAGACTGGGTCACAAAGACCCAGTTCAAGAGTATTGTGCGACTCTGGATCCGTGGTGTAGAATGTTTTAGTTTTTAGCCATTGACTTTGAACATGCTAGCATTTTTGGGATCTGAAATCTCAATAGCACCATGAGGGGAAACGGTGTGTACAATATACGGTCCTGACCATCTGGTTTTCAGCTTACCAGGGAAAAGGTGGAGTCTGGAGTTGTACAACAGAACTTTTTGTCCGGGGACAAAATTCTTCCTATTAATGGATCTGTCATGGAAGAGTTTTGTTCTGTGTTTAGAAATCCGAGCATTATCGTAAGCATCATTTCTTATCTCTTCCAGCTCAGAAATCTGTAACTTTCTCAAGTCACCGGCTTTCTTAAGGCCAAAGTTTAGCTGTTTAATTGCCCACAATGTACGGTGCTCAAGCTCCACGGGCAAATACCATGGCTTCCCAAATATAACACGATATGGAGACATACCGAGGATGATTAGTCTCTAATTCTCTTATATTGCATAATTTTTATCACATCTGCATATTTATTTTGTATTAAATTCTGCTAATAAATCTTTGCTTGCTTAATCTTAGATTCATGGTATGCAATGAAGAAGAAGACCCTAAATCACCACTTAATGGGTGATTAAAAGCCTACCAAGTAGCCATTGACCTTAAGAGGAGATTCTGTCAGTCCAGGGCGGTCAAATCCGAAATCCAGAAGATCCAGCTGACAGGAGACAGAAGCGACGCAGTGCAGCAGAAAGCCAGGCGCGCGCCGCCCTAGTAGGGCCGCGCCCTGGCCGCTTTTCCGCGACCGTACGGACGCGGCCGCGCCTGTGCTTTGGGCCAGGGGTTGTCCCCCTGGCCCCCTTTTCCCTGGTGCCTATAAATATCCCCCTGGGGTTCTGAAGAAAGATATATCAAGAGTTTAGGAGTTATTATTATCTTGTTTTAGGAGTTGTAGTTGTTATTGTTTCCTTCTTCTTCTAGTTTTAGTTTAGCCATTAGAGTGAAAGAGAGAGAGTGTATAAAAGTTGTATTTGAAGGTGGCAATCTAATACAAGTAATACTTCTCTTTCTTCTTTCCATTTACTTGTGTTTTTCATTTGCTTTTACTTTCTTATTATAGGGTAATACTCCCTCTCTTTACCTCTTCTCTTTTGTTGTTTCTTTTCTTAAGCATGTCTAACTAACTCTTTCATTGTATGACTAACTAACTACTAACCCACTAATCTCTAACAACTTGATTGACCCAAATGAGTCAATAGTGTCAAACAAGCCTTGTGCAAACGAGAGCTATGACATCTTAAGATGAGGGTTCTAGCTCTAACTTACCTACAAGTATTAGCTCTTATATTTCATGCTTAACGGGTTTTTGATGATTTATAAACTTTGCTTGTCTTTATAAGTAGAGATTTTCCTTTTAGCTTTGCTGATATCATTAGTGCACTTGTGTGTTCCCTTATTCTCACCTTCTACTGGATCTTGATAAGGGAATGTCCGAAATTTTGCCGTGTTAATCTTAGTTAAAGGAAGAACTTTCATTCGATTTCCAACGTGAATAGTTCATATGTATAAGGGGTATGCTTGCCTATGATCCATTGTGAGGCTACATCTTCAAGAAGTTAGAGATTAGTGGGAGCACTTAGTAGAAAGTTAGCCATATGTTTTACCATCTAGAAAAATCACTTTTACAAATCACCAAATCATTCTAAAATTATTTTTGAAACCAACTTGTTTTCATTTTCAAATTCTTTATTTGAAATAAAAAATTTTCTCTTTTCTTGAACAAAGAAGCCGCATCAAGCTTTCATCGCTCTCCCTCCTTGTGGATACGACCCGTAGAGCCACTTTGCTACTACGGAAGAATCGCAAAAGCAGTAATATCGACCCACATTCCTTTACCTATTTTTGTGCTTGCTTTTTGCCGATTAAATTTTGGCGCCGTTGCCGGGGAGGAAACGACTTTATTGTTCAATATTAAAGATTTTTCTTTGTTCTTGTGTGTCGGAGAAGTACCAAGGAGCTCACTATCATGGGAAGTGAAAGTAGTGGCCAAAGGCGTTGCACGAGGATTCATTTGCCCTCGAAAAATTCGTGTAAAAGCGGGTTTCTCCGATTAAAGTACTAACAAACTCTTCAGCAGGATTGCCGAAAGCCGCTCAAATTGCTTTCTCAAATTTTTTAGTTCCCTTGAATGCTTCACCTTATACATGTGTAATAAACTCAACATAAATTCACTTGTTGCTTAATAGAAATTTGGATTAGACTCTTCCATTTAGGGCACGTGTCTATTTCAATTCATTTCAATTTCTGTTGAAGAGTGCTGGAGAAAAGGTATGTGTGCATTCATATAGAATAGGACCAACATTTTGGAGTGATTTATTGCTTTGAGTGTTACCTTGTTGTGAATATACTGTACACTTGCACAATTGACATTAAGGGAAAAATCTAAAATAAATAAGATAAGGTGGGGATTTCATCACCCTTCCTTAGCCCAAAAACCATCTCCAAGTGCACTCACACAATCCCAAGCCTTAACTAAAAATTGATAGACCTTAGCCCTAGGGACATCTCGGACTCACTAAGAGATTAACCGAGGGTGAAAATTACAAGAACTATACTCCTGCAAAATCAGTGTCTAAGGAAAGTGGATTGAGAGGCAAAGCCTCGAAAGCTCCGTGATTTGGCATAATGTGGCTCACGCCCGGATTCCTCCCACCGAGTTTTGCCCTTTCCTGGCCGATTAGCTTGTAGTCGAGTTCCTGTAACAACCTCCCCCGGAGAATCGACCAGTTAGGAGTCGTCTAGGTCCAGGTACCTTAGACTAAGGCTTTGTGGTTATTTTTCTTTCTTTTGTTTGTTTTTTATTCTTTTCGATTGTTTGTTGTCTTTACGTTGTTTGCGGTGTGCTGCATGCAAGAGTGGGTGAGAGATCCTGTAACTTTCAGATTAGCCAGAAACACTTCTCTACCCTTGCATCCAGAACCAATGATGGCATCGCTTCAGGACAGGTTTTACCCGATCAGAACCTCATTACCATCTTGTATAAAACTGCCTGAGGTGAATGGAAATAACATTGAATTAAAGCCTCAATTCATCAACACTCTTCCAAAGTTTCATGGTTTAGAATCGGAGGACGCGTACTTCTTTGTTAAGGAATTTGAAGAAGTGTGCCTCATGATGCGTATTCTCTAGGTAGGAGACGATGTCGTTAGGTTACGTCTCATTCCCTTTTCCCTAAAGGACCTAGCTAAAAAATAGTTGTACAGTTTGGCGGTAGATTCAGTTACAACGTGGGATGATTTCGTCAAGGCCTTCTTGAAGAAATTCTACCCAATTCACAAAACTGCCCTCATCAGAAAGAACATCATGCAGTTTAGGCAAGAACCGAGCGAACCATTTTGGAGATACTTTGAGTGATTCAAAGATCTCCTAGCTCAGTGCCCTCATCACGGTGTGGAGAAATGGCGTCGGTGCCAGATTCTCTACGATGGTTTAGATTATCAAATGAAAACCCTGTTAGAAACCATGTGTCAGGGAGGGTTCTTGCAAAAGGATGAGAATCAGGATTGGGATTTGTTTGAGGATTTAGCTGAGAAAATCTCGCAATGGGAACCAGACTCGGAAAAACCAAGGAATTCAAGTCTATAGCTTCAAAAGGAGGGCTCCTATCCTTAGAATCATCCATAGCTGCAGAAGCTAAGATTGCTACCCTGATGAGAATAGAGGCTCTAGAAACAAAAGAGCCAGCCAATGTCAACCAGATCAACCCACTACCAATTGACAATCTGGGTTGTTCATACTGTCAGGCACCAAACCATGTCTTTGAAGAGTGCCCTGTATTCCATACCCAGTAAGTGCCACCGGAACACATGAATGCAGCCTACTCACAGTCGCCACATAATCCGTATTCACAGACGTACAACCCCGGTTGGAGAAATCACCCAAATTTCTCTTGGGCTCAGAACAATTCTCCCAGGCAAAACTTTCCCAATAATTTTCACCATCCCACTCATCCAACAAATTTCCCCAGTCAAGCTCCATCTTCCTCCTCCCAAAGTTCACCAATGGAAAAGAAATTCAGCAAATTGGAGGAGAGCATGGAAGCTTTTATGAAGTCCCAAGCCGCCTTCATGCAAAATCAGGGACAAACACTGAGCAACCATTCACAGGCTATATTGAGATTGGAAATGAGATAAGTCAGTTAGCTAGCTCTCTAAGTGAAAGACTAAAGGGTACTTTACCTAGTCAGCCGCTAGTTAACTCTAAGAACTCCAATCAAGCGTATGAAATTCAGGATCCGTCGATCAACCAGTGCAATGCTGTTCACACACTTCGATCTGAAAAGAAGGTGGACAACCAGGTCTACCAATAGAAAAATCCCACTCACATTGATCCTGCTCATGCTTCCATATCTTCTAGCTCCTCCCAATCTGCTCCCAAAATGTCTGACAAGGACACAGCTGCTGAACAAGTTCATAAGCCTGTAGCACCCTTTCCCAATAGGCTTAGGAACAATAATAAGAATATGCACATGGAGAAGATACTTGAGATGTTTAACCAGGTCAAACTGACTGTGCCTCTTCTTGACGCTATCCAACAAGTCCCAGCCTATGCCAAATTTCTTTAAGGATATGTGTACAAAGAAGAGAAAGATGAATGTGCCCAAGAAAGTGTTCTTGGCAACCAATATAAGCGAAATTCTGTTTGGACCCATTCCGATGAAGTACAAAGATCCCGGATGTCCCATAATTTCCCGCACCATAGGACAAACAGAAATTAGCAGAGCACTCCTTGACCTGGAGCAAGTATCAACCTGCTACCTCTCTGAGTATACCAGCAACTTGGGTTCGGCGAGCTGAGTCTAACTCAATTCACCATTCAGTTAGTTGACCGATCTGTGAAAATCCCTAAGGAAAAATCACAGATGTCCTTATCCGGGTCGGGGATTTCATCTACCCGTTGACTTCATTGTGCTTGAGACCCAACTTGTGTCAAATCCACGGTCTCAAACTCCAGTCATCTTAGGGCGCCCATTCCTTACTATAGCCAATGCCATAATCAACTGTAAGAACGGGTCCATGCGATTAACCTTTGGAGACATGACGAAGGAAGTCAATTGAAATACACCTAGAGGGGGGTGAATAGGTGTAAGTGCTAATCTAGTGACTAAATGCAAACTAAGTGCGCTAAATGCGGAAGCTAATGCAAATGTGCAACAAACTTATACAATTCAACAAGTGTAGCCGAATTCCCCTTTCGAGGCTCTGGACTAACTCCTCTTGATTCCCCTTGAAATGGGTTGAGGCGCTATGTGAAGCTCTTGTTGGATATGAGTATAAATTAGGCACACACACACAAGCAATCCAAGCAACCAAGGATATGTGCACACACAATCAAGCCAAGCAAATATAGATGAATTGCAATATGAAATATATGCAAGGCAATATGAAACAATGCTCAACACAAGCAAGTATATATGATGCTATGAATGAAAGATGCTTGCACAAATGTAAAGAGATTAGAGTTGAGAGAAATTTGACAATCGCAAATACAAAGATTTGATACGAGGTTCGAGCCCCTAGCTCTACATCCCCGCCTACACCACCGTGTAGGATTTCCCAATCCACTATAGGAGTACCAAACTCCTCTCTCAACCTTACAAGCCACCGAGGCTATACAACACACAATCCACCTCTACCGAAGAGGGATACGGCCCGTAGCCAAATACAACAACCACCTCTACTAAGAGGCTCACAAACCAATCACAATACCACTCCGATCACCTCTACCGAAGAGGGATTCACAAAAGCAAGGAGGGTTTACAACAAGTGGTTCCACAACCACAAACTTCTCTTTTCTTTCTTTTTCTCTTTTCTTTTTCCACACAAATCAAAGATCCTAATAACTTAGGATAGAAGATATAGCTCAAGTGGAAACTAGGTGTTTTGGAAACAAGCAACAAAGAAAAATACTTGGGAAAATTCTTGCCAAAAGATATAGAATGAAAATCAACACAAATATCCCAAATCCTATTTTCTTTGATTTTCCAAAAACACAAAACAAATAAAGATTAAATCTTTTTAGCACTTAAACTCTTTTAAAAACTCTTTTAAAACTCTTCAGAAATCTGTAAATTTTCTTCTTAAAAACCTTGGCCAAAATCCCAAAGGAATGGGGTTTATATAGGCCAAAACAGAAAACTAGCCGTTAGGCTGATGTGGCAATTCTGACAGCCACCGGTCGACCGGCCCGGTCGACCGCCAACGGTCGGAAATATGACCGTTGGGGCTCCGGTCGACTGCCAGTCGACCGACCAAAAGGAGGAAACCCAGTTTCCTTCTATCGGTCGACCGACCCAGTCGACCGAAAAGATACAGAGAGCAAACTCTCTATATCGGTCGACTGGGTCCGTGACCCGGTCGACCGACAGACATGCACAGCCTGTGCATGTCCGGACACAGCAGCCGGTCGACTGCCAGTCGACCGGTCTGCCTGAAATAGGTTTTCTGGGCAGATTTTAATAATAGAAAATTTTGTAAAAATTCTTTTAACACTTCTAAAAAATCCACAAAAATATGTTTTATCATTTTACTTGATAACTAAACTTGTGATAACAATTTCAAGACATATATCAATCATATCAATTCATTTTTGTGTCTTGCCAATTTTATCAAAAACAAAACTAGTATTTTTATCAAACTTTGATTTTTCCAAAACATGAATAGAATAGTCAAAATAAGTTTGTTTACCAAGTTAAAGCATGTATGTATAAATAGAAAACATCTACTATACATATAATATATGTAAACTTGTTTTGATCTATTATTCATGAAAACCAAAAACCAAATCATAAATCGTGTGTGTTTTGTGCACTTGAGCATATCAACTAAACTAAGCTTTACAAATGGATCTAAAACACTATCTAAACTAGGATACCTAAGTCTTGCTTGTAGATCTTCTATCTTCAAGTAGACTAGCTCCCAAACCGTGATCTTCCAAGTGCAAAGGTATAATCTTGAAGCTTTGACACCGGAATCACCATGATAAGCTTCCAAACACCTTGTTGAAGCTATCTCCCAAACTAATATCTTGCTAATGATCTGAAACTTAGAAACACAAGAATATTAGTAAACATAACTACATGAGTTGATCATCATCAAAACTAGAGTGGAAGGCCTTTGGGCCAACAATCTCCCCCTTTTTGATGATGACAAAACTCATGGAGTTATATATGCATGGATTAAAGTTAAGCTTCAAAGAAGCTACCCCTTAACTCATGCATAAACAAATAAACAATAATATGCAATGCATGACAATGCATATAAACATGGTACTCTAGATACTAATGGAATATTCAACATAAACTATGTTCTAGATACCAATTTAACCAAACAACATGCAATGCTTAATGTTCTAGATATCAATAAAAACAATCATTTTAATGGAATATTCAACATAAACTATGTTCTAGATACCAATTTAACCAAACAACATGCAATGCTTAATGTTCTAGATATCAATAAAAACAATCATTTTAAACAAGATACCAATTTAAACAATATAAACAATATACCAATTAAGCAAGGAATTCATGCATATATTAAAAACATAAACACAAATTCTTCTCCCCCTTTTGTCAATCATCAACAAAGGGGTAAATAGCAAAATCAAACATTTTTTTTAATTCTTAAAGCAAATACATGCATACAAAGACATGCATATAAGTTACAAAACAACCAAAGTCTTCTCCCCCTTTTTGTCCTAATCAAGGAACCAACAAAGGGTTAAATCATAAAAACAATATTTTCTCCCCCTTTTTGTCAAAAACAAAAAGATCAAGAAGGGGTAATCCAAACATTCATAACAACAATGACACCAATTCAAGATATGACAATAAAGTGCATATTGATACCAATTGAAATAAAACATATAGCAATGTAAATCAAAAGTATATATTTTTCTTAAACAAAATTTTGAGATACCAATTAAAAACACTCAACATAAACATCTTGATATCATTAAGAGAAATATGTTCTTTTAAACACATGATACCAATTTGAAACTATATTTTAACATAAAGCAAGGGAGTGGGAATCAAATACCAATTGAAAGACAACAACAAATTTTCTCCCCCTTTATGAAATACCAACAAAATATATGCATAAGCTTGTTAAGATACCAATTGAAATACAAATCAACCATTTGAAAAATTTTCAAGCTTAGCATTAAGATATATATGTATGAGAGTAATAGATACCAATTGAAATTGATACCATAGGATAGAAGGCATACATACATACATAAAACATATATGAGTATACAAGAAGGATCAAAAATTGATACCAATTGACATATGTACAAAGATACCAATTTAAAGAATAAGGTCAAGTGTATCTCATATTATCACAATAAAGGAATACGAACTAGTTAAATGAAAAGTTTTGTTAACTAGTACGAAATCCTTCAAGCAAGGAATAAATACAAATCATTTTTCACAAAAATGAAATCCACATGATAATCAACACTCTATTCAATTAAGTATAAAAAGGTCTCATGAAAATAAAGCATGACCAATTTGTAGGTGTGAGTGTACAAGTAAAGTGTGGAGATCACAATCATGAAAATTTGTCATTAAGTTCAAATATTCCTTAAAACAAGAAATCAAAAAAAAAATATTTATTTTTCAAAATATATGTATGACTTGACAAACAAGAAGTATACATACATATCCCTAAACACACTTTTGAGTCCATAATAGATATTTGCATGAAAGGCAAATGACTCAAGGGGTGTACATGTATTTCTTAAGGTTTGGCAAGCTAAACATATACATGAAATGGAAAACTCACAAACACGAATCAACAATGAGAATACAAGTCTAAAATGTATGAATCGTCAAAACTAGACTATATTCACACATCTAATGGGAACAAATAAGCATTCAACCCAAAACATATATAGATTTATTTGTGTCCCACTATATGTACAAATATATACCTAGTCTTAATGAAAACTAACATCTAAACAAGTAATCAAATCATTAAGCACAAGACAAACACGAATATCATTTTGCTAAACCGAAACTCACACGAATTCATCAAAATTCTTTTATTTGTAACACAACTTCTAGGTATATGTATGATTCATCCAAATCTAACAATGTACATACATATCCCAATCATAAACGAGTCTATTTAAAAGTAATTGCATGAAGGCAAAAGACTCGATGGGTATACATGTATATTTATTAGTTTTGAATTCAAAAATACATATACATAAGTAAACTCAAGAAAATAGGTATGACAAGTTTAAATGGAAGAATCCTCAAAACTAGCTTATACAAGTGCATATAGTGGGTACAAATGAGCATGAGGTACAAAACATATATAAGTCAATTTGTTCTCACTATGTGTACATGTATATATGCAAGTTTTGATAATATCTACATTTAAACTAGTTTATACCACATGAAGTACAAAACCAAACTAAAAATCATCATGATAAAATTAAAACATGATTAATATGTCAAATACACATGTATTAGATTCATGATGTACATTATAGTTTAAACAAACATGAGAACACTAATTATGGATTCATATAAGCATGTGTCTCAAATACTATACATGTATGTCAAGGATCTAATAAGCATGGCATTTACACACTAATCCAAAGACAATAAAATATGTCATAAATCAAACAATAAAACATGCTATCAATACATGCTAAGAATGATAAAAATGTAAAGCATGTAGTAAATGGGAGTTTAGAAATTTGTTACCAAAGCCAAGAGGGCAACTTTCCTTGTCTCCAAAACATGGTGGTCCTCTCCACCAAATCTTCCCTTGAAAGTGATGCATCCAATTGATTTCCATGAAGCCCGGAACGCATCCACTCCAAGGTGTCATCACTCTCACGTCATGTGAGAGCCCACACCTACATCAAAAATAGGAGGGGTGGTCTTTGGTACCCATACTCTTTTGGGTCCATGGGGGTTAGTCCCTTCTCTAACCCAAACAAACTTCTTAGCTAAATTATCAACATGTAGTCTATCAAAGCAAAATTTAGCTAGGTGGCCCCTACGTCCACAATGTGTACAAGTGTACACATGAGCATACATGTGTTGATGGTGTCCGTGAGGAGCATGTGTATGCCGTGGAGGGTGTGCATGGAAAGATGGAACTTGTTTCTTTCGAAGCAAAGATTCCAAGCGTGTATGCCCTTCTACACATTGGCTCAAAGTGGAGCCCAAACAATCTACACTCTTCTTAAGCATGGATATTTCATTGTTAATCAAAGAAGAAGTGTGGCATGCAATAGGTGAAGTGTGTGATACTACCCTAGCATGGCAAACATGAGAAGACATATCATTTTTCAAAGAATTATTTTTACTTAAACAAATTTCTAATTCTTTTGAAATGAAATCAATTTCTCTTTTTAGAGAATCATTTTCTTTTAAAACAAAATCAATTTTCGATGACAAAACATCATTATTTTTCAACACATTATCACAATCATTTTTAGACTTTAAAAATTCATTTTCTTTTAAAACAAGGTCTAATTGAGATCTCAATGAATCCCTTTCATTATAGACCTCAACCTTCTCTTGCAAAACATTATCAAGTCTAGAATGCAAATTCTTATTTTCATTTTCAATTTCTAGACTTTTCTTTTTCAAAAGCTTATATTTTTCTATTAGCTTTTCACATACAATTGAAAGTTCTTCATTTAAAGCATGGGGATCAATATGTTCATCACATGAAGAACTAGAACAATCATCATTGCTATCTAAGTGGGGTTCCGATTGTACCTCAAGGGAGTCATTCCCTTGGACCATGAAGCATTGTGACTCGGACTCTCCACTAGATTCCTCTTCCTTTTGGATTTGCACTTGAAGCTCGGAGGTGTTGGTTGTGGTTGTCAACTTGTTCCACACTACAAAAGCGGAATCAAGATTAGAAACATGTAAAAGATAATCTTTAGGCAAAGTGTTTCTAATAGCCTCAAGGGCTAGAGCATTGGCCCCTATATGATCACCATTACAAGATAGCATTTCTTGGTAGCGGCAAGATAAGCATGTATGCCTAGGGTTTTCAAGTACATGGACATCCTATGCTTCCAAATATCAATGTTGGAAGGGTCAAAGCTAGGTGGGGTCATGAAGTCCATGGGTCCAAACTAAATGTATGCAAACAAATATTATGCAAACAAGATTAGCAAGCAAATGGATCTCTCTCCTAGGATGTTAAGCCTAATATCAGGAGCACTAGCTCTGATACCAATTGAAATACACCTAGAGGGGGGGTGAATAGGTGTAAGTGCTAATCTAGTGACTAAATGCAAACTAAGTGCGCTAAATGCGGAAGCTAATGCAAATGTGCAACAAACTTATACAATTCAACAAGTGTAGCCGAATTCCCCTTTCGAGGCTCTGGACTAACTCCTCTTGATTCCCCTTGAAATGGGTTGAGGCGCTATGTGAAGCTCTTGTTGGATATGAGTATAAATTAGGCACACACACACAAGCAATCCAAGCAACCAAGGATATGTGCACACACAATCAAGCCAAGCAAATATAGATGAATTGCAATATGAAATATATGCAAGGCAATATGAAACAATGCTCAACACAAGCAAGTATATATGATGCTATGAATGAAAGATGCTTGCACAAATGTAAAGAGATTAGAGTTGAGAGAAATTTGACAATCGCAAATACAAAGATTTGATACGAGGTTCGAGCCCCTAGCTCTACATCCCCGCCTACACCACCGTGTAGGATTTCCCAATCCACTATAGGAGTACCAAACTCCTCTCTCAACCTTACAAGCCACCGAGGCTATACAACACACAATCCACCTCTACCGAAGAGGGATACGGCCCGTAGCCAAATACAACAACCACCTCTACCTAAGAGGCTCACAAACCAATCACAATACCACTCCGATCACCTCTACCGAAGAGGGATTCACAAAAGCAAGGAGGGTTTACAACAAGTGGTTCCACAACCACAAACTTCTCTTTTCTTTCTTTTTCTCTTTTCTTTTTCCACACAAATCAAAGATCCTAATAACTTAGGATAGAAGATATAGCTCAAGTGGAAACTAGGTGTTTTGGAAACAAGCAACAAAGAAAAATACTTGGGAAAATTCTTGCCAAAAGATATAGAATGAAAATCAACACAAATATCCCAAATCCTATTTTCTTTGATTTTCCAAAAACACAAAACAAATAAAGATTAAATCTTTTTAGCACTTAAACTCTTTTAAAAACTCTTTTAAAACTCTTCAGAAATCTGTAAATTTTCTTCTTAAAAACCTTGGCCAAAATCCCAAAGGAATGGGGTTTATATAGGCCAAAACAGAAAACTAGCCGTTAGGCTGATGTGGCAATTCTGACAGCCACCGGTCGACCGGCCCGGTCGACCGCCAACGGTCGGAAATATGACCGTTGGGGCTCCGGTCGACTGCCAGTCGACCGACCAAAAGGAGGAAACCCAGTTTCCTTCTATCGGTCGACCGACCCAGTCGACCGAAAAGATACAGAGAGCAAACTCTCTATATCGGTCGACTGGGTCCGTGACCCGGTCGACCGACAGACATGCACAGCCTGTGCATGTCCGGACACAGCAGCCGGTCGACTGCCAGTCGACCGGTCTGCCTGAAATAGGTTTTCTGGGCAGATTTTAATAATAGAAAATTTTGTAAAAATTCTTTTAACACTTCTAAAAAATCCACAAAAATATGTTTTATCATTTTACTTGATAACTAAACTTGTGATAACAATTTCAAGATATATATCAATCATATCAATTCATTTTTGTGTCTTGCCAATTTTATCAAAAACAAAACTAGTATTTTTATCAAACTTTGATTTTTCCAAAACATGAATAGAATAGTCAAAATAAGTTTGTTTACCAAGTTAAAGCATGTATGTATAAATAGAAAACATCTACTATACATATAATATATGTAAACTTGTTTTGATCTATTATTCATGAAAACCAAAAACCAAATCATAAATCGTGTGTGTTTTGTGCACTTGAGCATATCAACTAAACTAAGCTTTACAAATGGATCTAAAACACTATCTAAACTAGGATACCTAAGTCTTGCTTGTAGATCTTCTATCTTCAAGTAGACTAGCTCCCAAACCGTGATCTTCCAAGTGCAAAGGTATAATCTTGAAGCTTTGACACCGGAATCACCATGATAAGCTTCCAAACACCTTGTTGAAGCTATCTCCCAAACTAATATCTTGCTAATGATCTGAAACTTAGAAACACAAGAATATTAGTAAACATAACTACATGAGTTGATCATCATCAAAACTAGAGTGGAAGGCCTTTGGGCCAACATCAATGTCTTCAATCTTGGAAGACAACCCAGGGATATCAATGATCAGACTTTTGAGGTCAATTCCATTGAAAATCTGACTAGTGAGCAGGAGGAAAGCCTGGAGATAGAAACAGAGGCAGAGTCTGATCTAGAGTCTAAGGATTTTAATCTAGATCAGATCGTAGATTCGGCAGTGGACTAGGTGTCAAGCCCAAGTGTACCTCATCATAGGATTGAAAGTCCGGATATTACCTCCAATGAAGTAACACCTTCTCTAGAGCTAAAAGCCTTACCTGAACACCTCAAGTATGCCTACCTGGGCGGAAGAGAAACCCTGCCAGTCATCATAGCATCCCACCTGACTGAGCAACAAGAGGATAGCTTAATATCTATTCTGAAGAGACATAGGGAAGCCATTGGATGGATGATGAAGGATATCAAAGGGATAAGTCCAGCAATAGTTCAACATATAATCCATTTAACCGATGAAGCAACTCCCAGGAGGGACCCACAACGCAAGCTTAACCCTCTCATGCAAGAGGCAGTAAAAGCGAAAATTTTGAAACTATTAGATAATGGGATCATTTATCCCATTTCTGATAGCCAATGGGTTAGCCCTGTTCATGCGGCCCCGAAGAAAGCTGGCTTTACAGTGGTCGAAAATGAGCAAAAAGAGTTGGTACAAATAAGACTGCCTACCAAGGTTCGTGTTTGTATCGACTATAGAAAGTTGAATGCAACCACCCGTAAAGACCACTTCCCGCTACCCTTCATCGACCAAATGCTTGAACGCCTGGCTGGACACGAATACTATTGCTTCCTAGATGGGTACTCGGGATACAATCAAATCCTTATTGCTGCAGAAGACCAGGAAAAGACCACGTTCACCTGCCCGTTTGGAACCTTCGCTTATCAACGCATGCCCTTTGGATTATGCAACGCTCCTGCGACATTCCAACGGTGCATGCTCAGTTTGTTCTCCGACATGGTGGAACGTTTTCTTGAGATTTTCATGGATGACTTCTCCATCTACAGAGATTCATTTGAATAATGTCTTCATTATCTTGAGTTGGTATTGCAAAGATGAAAGGAAAAGAACCTAACTCTGAACTAGGAGAAATGTCACTTCATGGTGAGACAGGGGATTGTCTTAGGCCATGAGATTTCTAGGAGAGGAATTGAAGTAGGCAAGGCTAAAGTATAAGTGATTGCTAAGCTTCCACCACCCAAAAGCATCAAGGATATTAGATCCTTTCTAGGGTATGCTGGGTTCTACCGACGGTTAGAATTTTAGCAAGACCGCTAGGCCCTTAACCAACCTGCTCGCAAAGGACATGCACTTTGATTTTAACGATGAATGTTTCAAGTCATGGGAGAAGCTTAAGCAAGAACTTATTTCCGCGCCTATCATTTCTGCTCCTGATTAGGCACAACCATTTGAAATCATGTGCGATGCCTCTGATTTTGCTATTGGCGTTGTTCTAGGACAGCGCATCGACAATAGGCAACACGTGATTTACTACTCAAGTAGGACCTTGAATGACGCCCAACAAAACTACACAACGACCGAGAAGGACTTCTTGGCCATTGTCTTTGCATTAGAAAAGTTTCGGCCCTACTTGTTAGGCTCGGAGACGGTGATTTTCACGGATCACTCGGCACTAAAATACCTCATGACCAAGAAGAAAGCAAAAGTCCGATTGATTCAGTGCATTCTTCTGCTTCAAGAATTTGACTTGAAAATTCGGGATAAATGAGGTATAGAAAATGCGGTTGCTGATCATCTATCATGAATTCTGAACGCACCTCTCATACAAGCTCCGATCAACGAGGATTTCCCAGACGAGCACATCCTGGCCATTTTCAAGGAACCCTGGTATACGGACATAGTCAATTACCTGGCCACTGGACAATTACCCGCTGACTGGACAAAGCAAGACCAGTGTCGTTTCTTTGTCCAAGTATGGTACTTCTTCTGAGAAGAGCTGTATCTTTTTAAGTATTGTCTCGACCAGATTATTCGACGATGCATACCAGAGGAAGAACAGAGGAGTGTGCTAAGCTTTTGCCATGAACTTGCATGCGGAGGACACTTCGATCCCCGCAAGACTGCAGAGAAGGTTCTACAAAGTGAGTTTTACTGGCCCACTTTGTTCAAAGACTCATACCACTTTTGTCAGTCATGTGCAAATTGTCAGAAGATTGAGAAAATTTTAAGAAGAGACATGATGCCCCTGAACCCGATTCTTGAAGTTGAAATTTTTGATGTTTGGGGTATCGACTTCATGGGACCATTCCCTAATTCCTTCGGCAACTAGTTCATTTTAGTTGCTATAGATTACGTCTCTAAATGGGTAGAAGCTGTGCTTACAAGGACCAATGACAATAAAGTGGTTGTCAAATTTCTCAAAGAAAATATCTTCTCCCGATTTGGCACCCCCAGAGCGATAATTAGTAATAACGGATCGCATTTCTGCAATAGAGTTTTTGAAGCTCTAATGCGGAAATATTTCATCAATCACAAGTTATCCACTTCATATCATCCCCAGACAAATGGGCAGGTCGAAGTCACCAATCGACGGATCAAACTCATTTTGAAAAAGACTGTCGGACAAAACCAAAAGGATTGGTCGGTCCAACTCAACGATGCATTGTGGGCTTACCGCACTGCTTTTAAGACAGTCCTGGGGATGTCTCCTTACAGAATCATATTCAGAAAAGCCAGTCATCTGCCAGTCGAGTTAGAACACCGTGCCCTATGGGCCATTAAGCAACTCAATTTTGATCTGACTAAGGCCGGTGAGCTAAGGAGATTGCAGATCTCAGAATTAGAGGAGATACAGAATGAAGCCTACGAGAACGCTCGGATCACCAAAAGCAGGACTAAACTTTTTCATGACCAGCTCATAAACCGGAAAAACTTTGCCCGGGAGACAAGGTTCTGCTATACAACTCGAGGCTTTATATTTTCGTGAGGAAGCTGAAGACTCATTGGTCTGGACCATTCATTGTGTGCACCGTTTTCCCACACGGTGCTGTGATTATTGTAGATCCTAAGAACAATACGGAATTCAAAGTGAATGGGTAAAGACTGAAGCTCTTTTTGACCACTGAGCTTGCAGCCCAGGCTGAACTTGTGCTGAGTCTTTTTGCTCCGTTGTATATCTGACCATCGCCATCCACACACCACCCAAAAAAAAGTCTAATTAAAACAATTTTTCTTTCTACTTATTGTGTATATGTTCACCCCTTATATACTAGTACATAACCTTTTTGGAAATTTCTTCTTCTCCCTCTCCCTTAGCCTATTCACACTTGGTCGGTCCGAGTCGACGGAGACGGTGATATCTTTCTTCCGCCTATTTCTTGCATTTGCATTTATATGACTTAGCATTGAGGACAATGCATTAGATAGGTGTGGGGGGTGCTAACATTCTTTCTTTTCTTTGTATTAAATAAAAAAAAATCTCCTTATACTCTTTATAAAAATGCCAAAAGGTTGAAAGAATTAAGGGAACCTTATTAAGGAATCTTTATTTTAGCCTAAATAAAAATGAAACATTGGTTTGACTAAGAGTTGGGAGGTACAAGGAAAATAACTCATATCTTATATTTAGCCTTAGAAGAATATGCATAAACTACACACACATGCTTGGGATTTAGAGACAACTCTGGAAAAAAAAAGCTGGATAATTGTGCCTCAAGAAGCATGATTACTCACGCCAGAAAAAGAAATATATATATATATATATATATATATATATATATATATATATATAAGTAAATCTTAATTTCGTGGCCTACTCTACTTGCATATTTGACCTGAGGGGTGTTTTTCCACCTGGTACCCTAAAACCATCTGGTTTGGGAGTCATCGATTTGATATGTTACATGAGTAAAGTAGAAAGCCTAATGAAATCAAGAATAAACATATAGATAAATATTAATAAAATTAAAATTACATTCAAAGTTGAGTTAAAAAATCCCAAGCACATCACACTTACACATTATGCATATCTATCTAAAGCAAAATTAATAGAATGAGTTAGAAGTACAAGATCCTCTCTAAATTCAAAAAAAAATCATAATTTCTTCTTTTATGAAGGCTAAAGTATAGGAGGACTTATGAGGGTTAAACCTAATTCTCATATCATTCGGTCATTTTTACTTAGATGATTGAAAGTTCTTTTTCTTGAAAGAGGTTTTGCTTACAACTAACATTTTTCTTCATTTATTGGATTTTGTGGGTGCAATCCGCTGAAAACCCTCAGGAGATAACACTCCTCCTCTAGGGGAAACCTAGAGATTTAAAGGTTTGTTGCACATGCTCAGTACAATCGCGTCACCTGCGAAAGTGGTGTAATAATTCTCTTGTTTTTGTTTTGCTCTGGACGAGCAAAAAGATAAGTGTGGGGGTGTGATTAGTCTCTAATACTGCATAATTTTTATCATATCTGCATATTTATTTTGTATTAAATTCTGCTAATAAAGCTTTGCTTGCTTGATCCTAGGTTCATGGTGTGCAATGAAGAAGAAGACCCTAAATCACAATTTAATGGGTGATTAAAAGCCTACCAAGAAGCCATTGACCTTAGGAGGAGATTCTGTCAGTCTAGGGAGGTCAAATCTGAAATCCAGAAGATCCAGCTGACAGGGGACAGAAGCGATGCAGTGCAGCAGAAAACCAGGCGCACGCCACCCTAGTAGGGCCGCGGAAATGCGGCCACGCCCGTGCTTTGGGCCAGGCGTTGTCCCCCTGGCTCCCTTTCCCCTGGTGCCTATAAATACCCCTGGAGTTCTGAAGAAAGATATATCCAGAGTTTAGGAGTTGTTATTATCTTATTTTAGGAGTTGTAGTTGTTGTTGTTTCCTTATTCTTCTAGTTTTAGTTTAGCCATTAGAGTGAAAGAGAGAGAGTGTGTAAAAGTTGTATTTGAAGGTGGCAATCTAATACAAGTAATACTTCTTTTTCTTCTTTCCATTTACTTGTGTTTTTCATTTGCTTTTACTTTCTTGTTTTAGTGAAATACTCCCTCTCTTTACCTCTTCTCTTTTGTTGTTTCTTTTCTTAAGCATGTCTAACTAACTCTTTCATTGCATGGCTAACTAATTACTAACCCACTAATCTCTAACAACTTGATTGATAACCCAAATGAGTCAATAGTCTCAAACAAGCCTTGTGCAAACGAGAGATATGACATCTTAAGACGAGGGTTCTAACTCTAACTTACCTACAAGTATTAGCTCTCTTATATTTCATGATGATCTATAAACTTTGCTTGTCTTTGTAAGTAGAGATTTTCCTTTTAACTTTGCCGATATCATTAGTGCACTTGTGTGTTCCCTTATTCTCGCCTTCTATTGGATCTTGATAAGGGAATGTCTAAGTTTTTGTCGTGTTAAGCTAAGTTAAAGGAAGAACTTTCATTCGATTTCCAATGTGAATAGTTCATATGTATAAGGGGTATGCTTGCCTATGATCCATTGTGAGGCTACATCTTCAAGAAGTTAGAGATTAGTGGGAGCACTTAGTAGAAAGTTAGCCATACGTTTTTACCATCTAGAAAAATCACTTTTACAAATCACCAAATCATTCTAAAACAATTTTTTAAACCAACTTGTTTTCATTTTCAAATTCTTATTTGAAATAAAGAACTTTCTCTTTTCTTGAACAAAGAAGCCGCATCAAGTTTTCATCGCTTTCCCTCCTTATGGATACAACCTGTAGAGCCACTTTGCTACTACGGAAGAATCGCAAAAGCAATAACATCGACCCACATTCCTTTACTATTTTTGTGCTTGCTTTTTGCTGATCAGAGGACAGTCTTGTAGGCGGTCTTATAAGCCCATAAACCATCAACAAGTTTGATGGATCAGTCCTTACGATTCTGTCCTACAGCTTTCTCCAATATCAGTTTTATTTGTCTATTTGTAACTTTCACTTACCCATTTGTCTGAGGGTGGTAAGCCATGGACAATTTATGAGAAATAGAGTATTTTCGCATTAGGGTTTCAAAAGCCCTGTTGCAAAAATGACTCCCGTTATCACTGATTATCGCACAGGGGGCTCCAAAGCGTGAAATGATGTTTTCTCTTAAGAATTTGATGACAACTTGGTTGTTATTTGTTATGGTTAGAACAGCTTCAGCCCACTTTGAAACATAGTCTACAGCGACCAAAATGAATTGGTTGCCGTAAGACATAGGAAAGGGTCCCATGAAATCAATGCCCCACAAGTCAAAAATTTCTACTTTCAAGATTGGTGTAAGAGGCATCTTGTCTTTCCATGTAATTCGACCTGTTATTTGATATTTGGCACAGAGTTTGCAAAAAGTATGAGCATTCTTGAAGAGAGTGGGCCAGTAGAAACCACTCTGAAGGACTTTCTCGGCAGTCTTTCGTGGACCAAAGTGTCCACTACAAGCTAACTTGTGACAAAATATCAAAACGATTTGATGATCATCCTCAGGAAGGCACCTTCAAATGATCTGATTAGGGCAATATTTCAATAAATACGGTTCATCCTAAAAGAAAAACTGTATTTGTGTCATAAAGCGGTGCTTGTCCTGACCTGGCAAATTTGAAGGTGTTTGCCCGGTTAAAAGGTAGTTTGCAATATCGGCATACCAGAGCTCTTTACACATCATGAAGATGTGTTCGTTCGAAAAATCTTCATTGATCGGTATCGTCTCAGTTGGTGCATTGGGAATCCTTGAAAGGTGATCAGTCACCACATTCTCAATGCCCTTTTTATCTTTTATTTCTAAGTCAAATTCTGGCAAAAAAAGTATCCATCGAATAAGCCTAGGTTTTGCATCCTTCTTTTGCATCAGGTATCTGAGGGCAGAGTGGTCGGTGAAAATCGTTGTCCTAGACCCTAGTAGGTACTGGCAAAATTTCTCTAACGCAAACACAACTGCTAAAAATTTCTTTTCAGTCTTGTTTAGTTGAGTTGGGCCTCGTTGAGCATCCTACTAGCATAATAAATCACATGTTGCATGTTATCAATATGCTATCCTAGAACAGCGCCTATGGCATAATCGGAGGCGTCACACATAATTTCGAAGGGTCTAGTCCAATCAGGCGCTGAGATTATTGGCGCCGAAACAAGTCTTTGTTTTAGCTCCTCCCAAGCTTGTAGACATTCTTTATCAAAATTGAAGGGCACATCTTTTCCTAACAGATTAGTTAAAGGTCTAACAATTTTGCTAAACTCTTTAATAAATCTTCTATAGAAGCCAGCGTGCCCTAGAAATGATCTAATGTCTTTTAGGTTTTTTGGTTCAGGGACTTTGCTATCACCTCCACCTTAGATCTATCAATCTCAATCCCTCTGCTTGAAATTTTGTGCCCCAGGACAATTCCGTGCTTGACCATAAAATGACACTTCTCCCAGTTGAGTGTCAAGTTTTTCTCCATGCATCTTTGTAAAACCAGCTTCAGATGATTCAGGCACTGGTCAAAGGAATCTCCGTATATAGAGAAATCATCCATAAAAATTTCGAGAAATCTTTCTACCATGTCTGAAAAGAGACTAAGCATGCAACGTTGGAACGTTGCAGGAGCGTTGCATAAAACAAAGGGCATTCGTCTGTGTGAAAACGTTCCAAATGGACAGGTGAAAGTTATTTTTTCTTGATCCTCGGAAGCAATTGGAATTTGATTGTATCCTGAATATTCACCCAAGAAATAATAATACTCATGTCCAGCCAATCTCTCGAGCATCTGGTCTATGAACGGAGAGGGAAGTGGTCTTTACATGTGGCAGCGTTTAGTTTTCGGTAATCAATACAGACTCGAATCTTCGTTGAAAGACGAGTTTGTACTAATTCCTTCTTGTCATTTTCTATCACAGTAAAACCTGCCTTCTTTGGCACAGCGTGGACTGGACTAACCCATTGGCTATCGGATATGGGATAAATGATCCCATTGTCTAAGAACTTCACAATTTCAGTACGAACAGACTCTTGCATAATTGGGTTTAGTCGACGCTGTGGATCGCGTTTTAGCTTTGCCTCTTCTGTTAAGTGAATCTGGTGTTGTATAATGGATGGACTGATCCCCTTTATATCAGCCATGGTCCAACCAATGGCCTCTCAGTTTTCTCTCAACACAGCAAGAAGATCCTCTTCATGTTGTTCCATAAGATGAGATGCTATTATCACTGGGAAAGCTTCCTTTTCTCCCAAGTACTGATATTTGAGATGACTAGGAAGAACTTTTAACTCTGAAGAGGGGGTGGATCTATCGATGGTTGTTCTTCTTGCAGGAGAATGATCGGGGTTGCGTTTGTTGCCCACTCCACTGTGGATTCGATGATCTGATCAAGATTGAAGTCATCTGACTCCAAATCGAATTCATTGTCAGATTCATATTCCATCTCCTCTTCGTGTTCACTTGTCAATCCTTCAATCAAGTTCACTTCGAACGACTGGTCATCCAAGTCTTTCCCAGGTGGAAAATATTTACCTCTTTCATCATATCACCAAAAGTCAGACGCATAGACCCATTCCTACAGTTTATGATTGCATTTGCAGTGGCTAGGAAGGGTCATCCTAGAATGATTAGGGTTTGAGCTTTCGGATTTTGTACGGGGTTATGTCTCCAGAACGATGAAATCTATAGGGTAAATGAATTTCCCGACCTGTATGAGGACATCTGTAATCTCCCCCTTAGGAATCTTTACAGATCGGTCATCCAATTGTATAGTAGCTCTGGTTAGACGGAGGTCGCCCAGTCCGAGTTGCTGATACACAGAAAAGGGAAGCAAATTGATGCTGGATCCTAGATTAAGTAGTGCCCGGTTTTTTGTGGTTTGTCCTATGAAACATGAAATGGTTGGACTCCCGGGGTCTTTGTATTTCATAGGAATGGGACCGGTTAACAACTCACTTATGTTAGATGCAAGGAAGACCTTCTTGGGGACATTTGTTTTTCTTTTCTTGGTGCACATATCTTTTAAAAATTTTGCATATGAAAGAACTTGTTGTATGGCACAAGAAGGGGCACATTGATTTGAACTTATTGAACATTTTCCTAATCTTCTCCATTTGAGCATTAGTCTTGTTATTTGCTAGCCTATTAGGAAATGGCACAATAGGCTTGTAAGTTTGCTCATCTGTTTTGTTTTTATCATTGGACTTGGAGGTTGATGGTTATAAACTTGAAGATGGGGATGGATCATTTGAGTTTATGGTACAGTCACAGGAGAATTTGACACTGATTTATTAGAAATGGGATGACTAGAAACCTGATTGTCAACTTGTTTTCCGAATCTCAAGATATGAACAGTGTTGCATTATTTCGGAATTATATCTTCAGCTTCATGAATAGGAAAGGGGTTCTTAGGATTAGTTAATGGCTGACCTAGGCAGTGTTCCTTTTTATCTTTCATTCAATGAGTTAGCGAATTAACCTATTTGAATATTAATAGCTTGGTTATGGTTGTTCATCATTGAGGCCTGGGTTTTGGTTAAGGTTTCAATCATTCTTTCCAAATCTGACATTTTCTTATCTGGATGATTCTGTTGTTATTGTTGGTAAGTGGGCTGGAAGTTATATTGGTAATTTGATTGAAAATTCAGTTGACTCTGATAAAAATTGGGTTGATGAGACTGAGCAGGGTATTGGTGTGGAAGTTGTTGTCTTGGTTACTCAGGACCAGACTGACTCATGAAAAATTTGGATGGTCCTCCATCCCGGGTTGTAGATTTTGGAGTATGGATTGTAGTTGGGTCTGGCATAGGCTGCATTCATGTTTTCAGGGAACATTTGTTGAGCTTGGTAAACAAGACACTCCTCAAACAGGTGGTTGTGAGCATGGCAAAAGGTGCAACCCGGATTGATCACTTGTGTTGGGCTGACCTGATTTACTGAGTTGGGTTCCCTAACCTCAAGTAATTCTAACCTCCTCATCAGTTGTGTGATTTTTACCTCGCAGCTATAGAGGACTAAATTGAATGCATACCAGTTCGGAAAGTTGCGGGGTTAGTTTTCTCAGGGCAAGACTCCCACTGAATGGTTTTTTCTGCTAAAGCTTCAAATAGGTCCCAACCCTGGTCCTCATCTTTCTTCAAAAATTCTCCTTGACACATAGTCTCAAGGAGCGTCTTAGTTTGGTAATCTAATCCGTCATAGAGAATTTAGCACTACCGCCACTTCTCCATTCTGTGGTGAGGACATTGGGCTAACAAATCCTTAAACCGTTCAAAATACTTCCAGAATGGTTCATTTATTTCATGCCTATACTGCATTATGTTCTTCCTGATAAGGGCAGTTTTATGGATGGATAGAACTTCTTAAGAAAGACCTTGACAAAATCATCACATGACGAATGCGAACTAACAGGCAGATTATACAGCTACTTCTTGGTTATGTCCTTAAGCGCAAAGGGAATGAACCTCAATCTAATAGCGTTTTCCCCCAGTTGGGGAATTCTCATCATCAAACATACTTCTTCAAACTCTCGAATGAAGAAATACGCGTCCTTAGATTCTAGGTCATGGAACCTAGGGAGTGTGTTTTGAATTGAGGCTTCAACTCAAAATTGTTTCCATTAGCCTCAGGTAGAAGAATGCATGAGGGAAGTAAAGTGCGAATTAGGTAGAACTTATCTTAGAGAGAAATATGATTCGCCATGATTGAAATTGTATCAGGAAGTCATGTGTGTGTAAGTGTAGTATTTCAAACAAGTTGATTGAGAAAAAGCTAAAGTTTTAAAATGATGTTATCTGAAAGTAAAAGGAATCTCTGGCTTTTCGCAATTTATCCGCAGTGGCAGTAGCTATGCGGATCGAATCCACAGGGAGAGATGCGATGGAAGCGTTTCAGTATGTTTACTAAATTGGTTAAGTGTTCTTCTTTATTTTGAAAATAAAAAGAATTCTATGTTAAGTTAGAAGTAAAAGTAAGTAAGGAAAGATATTGTTTGTTTTGGTTTTTGTTTTAAGAAAAGAAAATTTAAGGTTTCTAAAACTATAAGTAAACTTAAAAAGAAAGAAAGAAGATAAAAGTAGACTTAGCCTTTTGGAAGATTACTTACCCTAGATCGTAGGCGAAGGTTTACCTTGAGTTGGAGGCGAGTAAAGTATAGTCCATAAGATTAAATCCGATTCCGTCCACATTAGATCATCAAAACTCAAAGGCAAGTATGAAATAAGAAAGACTGTGAAAGCAAATATATCGTCATGAACTGTCGATGGCACTCACAAAGAAAGGTTATTCCTATGCCTAAAGATGCATATGGATAGTAGTTATATACAAGAGGGAAAATACCTAGGAGAAAAATAAAAGCAAAAAGTAAACTTTGATTAAATTGAAAAACTATGAAAGAAAGAAGGAAACTTACATTGATGTCACTTTCAATACAGACCTTCTCTCTCTTACTCTCATAAATCTCTTCTCTAATCTTGGTTTACAAAGAAATTACAGAAAATAAAAGAAAGAAAAAAAAACTGAACTAAAAAACATAATTTTGATCTCTGCTTTGAATCTAAGATGTCTCCCTGCTCTTGCCTCTGCTGGGGTATTTATAGGAGGAAGCCTGGGGTAGTGACTCATCAAAATGCTTACTCATCAAAAGGTATATTCTCAGAATTTTGAAGTTGAACTGTGAATATGCTAAGAATAATCTTTTCTTCTCTTGATTGGAAATTTAATTGAGTTGGGCTGCAGCTAGCTACCATATTGATGGCTAAATCTGACTTACCAAATGACTGAAATGGAAATAGTATTCAACAGAAACATTGTAGATCTTTACGTCTTCTTTTTGTAGCATCTTGAATCATCAGATTTGCATTTCTATAACGAAAGTCATGATCAAATTATTAAATGATGCTCAGGCTGAATCTGAATTTTGATTGAATTGTAGACTTTTGGAGTTTCCTTCTATGACTCTATCTTTCCATATAATCAAAGGGTATATTGATTGAGCTTGAACCTGCACAAAAATATAGAATTTCAGAACTTTTAAAACAGTGATGTGCAAGTGCTCAATTCTACCGCAATAGCAAGTGGCTATGCGGGTCGTGATCCACAAGGAGGGTTAGCGATAGAAGCGTTCAAGGTTTGTATTGAAATCTTTGTGAAGAAAAACGAAGGTTCTTCTTTGTTTTAAGCAATGAAAATGAAAAAGAGTTAGGTTAAAGTTAAGTGAGAAAGAAAGTGGTAGAATGAGAAGCTGGAGAAAAATGGAGAATGATTATTTACAAAGAAATGGAAAAGGAGTGATGAAGATTTGGAAGAGGTGGTGTTGGTGATCTAAATTAAAAGTTACAAGAAAAGAAAGAAAAACTAAAAATAATTACTTACCTCCTTTTGACCAAAAGCTTACCTTGAATCTTTGGCGACGATGTTACCTTGAAGTGGAGGCAATCAGCGCATAGCCCATAAGAGTTGATTATTGTCTCTTCCACATTACATCATCAAGACAAAACAAGCATGAAATGATATGAGAGACTCAAATCCATCGTCATGAGCTATCGGTGGTACTCGCAAAGGCAAGGCTCTTTCGATGCTTTTAGACTCATTTGGAAGACAATTGTACCAAAAGAAGAGTGAACTAGAAAAGAAGAAGAAGAAGACAAAACAAAGTACATACAAAAAAAACTACAGATTCGATTTCATAACAATAAGAGAAAAGAAAGAAATCTTACACCGGTGTCACTCTCAGCACAAGCTTCGTTCTCGTTCTCCTATGAAAGTCTGATCTCCTCTGATTTACATAATTTAAAACTAAAAATTACATGAAAAGAAAAACAAAAACCTAAACTAAAAAATGAAAAAATGGACTAAATCCTATCTCTACATGATCGTCCCCATTATCAGTGAAAATCTTGCCTTTTATAGGCAAAAACCCAGAGGGGAGAGGTGTGAGAAGATAGGGGAGCAAACGCTCCCCCTAACTAACTAACCAAGCCGCGAAAACGCGGCTTTGGCCGCGTTTCCGAGGCCAGGGTGTGGCCAGGTGGCCACAGCCTGTTGGTGGGGCTCCCCGGTTTCTCGATTGGTCATTATCTTCAGCTGGTTTTGCAGTTTAAGTCCGGGATTTTGACGAAATGGCCTTTGATCCTTGGCTTCAACCGATCGATTTGTAGGGATTCGTTCTAACTGATTTTCAACCGATCTGAACCGATCTGATTTGCCCTGATTCACTGAGTTCGAATTAATTCTGATTTAATTCAGAATTTGATGGGCTTTTGGGCTCATTTCTCTTCACTCTCCTTAGGAATGGGCCTGCAAATAAATTTAACATTTAATTAGGAGAAAGTAGAGTTTATTCTATAATAAGTATGAGAATATGATAATAAACGTGTAATATTAGTGACCAATCATATATTCTCAGAATTTGGATTTAAACCCTAAATATGCTGAGAATATCCTTTCTTCTACTTGGAGAATAATTGATTTTTCAATCACAATTTAATTAGATTTTCCTTTCAATCTCCAAATATGATTGCCTCAAATCTCTGAATTTATTGGGCTTATTGGGCTCTTTTCTTGTTTTTCTCCTTTTTATAAAGGTCTGCACATCACTAAGCAAAAATAGATCAAATAGCAAAGTTTTATTAAAAATAAATATGGGAATGTGACAATAAATATGCAAACTTGATGAGTAATCACACCCCCACACCTATCTTTTGCTCGCCCTCGAGCAAAACATCAAAACTAAATCTAAGAAATTATTAGACCACTTTCGTAGGTCATGCGATTGCACTGAGCATGTGCAACAAGCCATTAAACGTCTAGATTTTTCCTAGAGGATGAGTTTTGTCTCGTCAGGGTTTTCAATGGATTACACCCACAAAATCCATAAAGAAAGAAAAACAAAGTGTTAGTATTTTGAAAAGCATTTTGAAAAGGAGAGATAATATTTGAATTATTATTGTAAGAGTTCAAGTAATCTATAATTTATAGGAAAATCGAATTTTTCATTCCTAAACTTAGTCTCTATTCAAAAACTTGCTATCAATCAAGGTAAGAGGTCAAATTGAATTTCTCATCTAGTCTATTATTTTATCCTAAGTCATATGCATCTTTGTGACTGTGAAATTTTGACTAAGGGTTCTTTAACTCTAACTCTTATGCCTTATTTTATTTATTTATTTTTGGTGCTATTATTCCTTAGTTCTATTAGGCTTTCTAATCTGCCCATGTAACGAGCCTTTAATCGGTGACTCCCAAACTAGACGGTTTTTGGGCACCGGTGAGAAAACACCCCAAGGACTTAAGGACTCAAGCAAATAAGGCCACAAAACTAAGAATTTTATTATATGAACCACTTTTAGGGGTGAATACTTATGCTTTATGAGGCACAAATATCCAGCTTAATCAGAAGATTTTTGATATATATATATATTCTTTTTTTATAAGGCATAAGAATCTTTGTTTTTTGAACCCTAAGAGTATAAGTGTATAAATCATGCATATTTCATCAAGGTAAAAATCAAGACTAAATTACTTTTCAAATTTTTTTCCTAACCCTAGAAATCAAACAAATAATCATATTTTGATCAAGTATAAGAAATCTTAATTATGATTCTCCTATTCCTTAAAATTAACTTAATTTCTTACAAAAAATATGTCAAATTATTGCTCTCTTTTCAAAAAGTTTTTTTATAAAAAGAAATTTTTATTTTTATTTTTATTTTTATTTATTTATTATTTTTTTAAAAAATTAAATTTTTTTATTTTAAATAAAAAGAAAACCTATGTTATATTAGAAGTTATGTTAGAACCCTCCCCCACACCTATCTCATGCATTGTCCTCAATGTATAAATGAATGCTTAAATGCATGAAAAAGAAGAAAGGGAAGGAAAATATTACCTTAAGGTGGTGGTTCCGGTGGTGGTCGGATTGGGTCAAGCGTTGCTACCCAATCAAGATAATGTGGTGGTTCATAGAACCCACCTTTATTGACCTCTTTTCTATGTACATATTTACAGTCCCCAATATGAATAGGATCATGCAAGATCCTATCATGAAACTTATTCCCTTTACATGACCAGTCTTGAAAAATCATCACGGAGTCATCATAATCTATACCTATATCCAACAAAAGAATGTGACTTGGTGGAATGGTTGACTTGGGCTTAAGAATGATAGGTTCAGGAATCAATACTAACTCGGGAAAATTAACTTTGGGTTCGAGAGTCAGTTTTGGTTCAAGAGTTAGTCCAAATTCAAGAATTGAAATTTACATTCTTTTCCCATCAGTGGAATATGATTATTCAAAATTGGTGATTCAATTTCTAGATCTATGGGTACGGGAATAAATGTTAGCTCGGGAAATTGGTCCAAATTGGGTAAGAATACCGGAGTCAACATAGATTCGAAGATGGGAACTGAATCACAAAGTTGGGAATCAGGTTCACATTCATAATCAAGTTCAATCTCATTAAAATGAAAACTTGTCAATTCGTCAATGGGTTGATATTGGTCAAGTTCAAGGTTTTGTGGTAAAATTGAATCTTGGTCAAAGTCTTCAAGATACCAGGATTCTTGGTTTTCATCAACATGACTAGAAGTGTCGGGAATAGTCAAAGATTGGGTAGGGAGAGTTTCCTTATTCCTACGCATGTTTTCCAATCGACTAAGTCTTGCCTCTATCATATCAAGTGGATCACTTTGGAATTGAATCATGGATTCCGTACTCTTTTCTAAGTCGGTATATTCTTCTTGAAAAATAGAGTAAGCATCTGTGATTTGAAAATTTTGACGGGATTTTGAGTCTTCTAGAATTTGAATTCATCACTCTAGCTCTTCTAAGACTTTCATCCTCTTTCCGCAGTCAATTGATTCTTCTAATGGTTGCTCAGGAGAAGGAGTATAAGAAGCTGGGTATTGGTAAGGTGGTTGACAATATGACTCGGGGGAGTTGTATCCCCATTGGCTCTGTGAAGAGTAGTGATGATTATATCAGTCTTGTTCATAGTATAGGGACTGAAGCATATATTAATTCGGATAAGACTAATCCGGCATACTTGGTTAGTTAAAGTTATGATATACCGGGTTAGTAATATCTGAGTAAAAAGAGGTCGGGGTGAAATATGGATCACTATTTGCATATGAACAATTGTAATTATAATCCATATCACCACGATGTCAAAAACAAAAAAGAAAAACAAGCAAACAAACAAACAAATAAAAAGAAAAAAAATCTAGCCTAAGTTAGGGAAGACCTTAGACCTAGACGACTCCTAACTGGTTAGACTGTCCATGGGGGTATATTACCGAATCTGACCACAAGTTAATCGTCTAGGTAGAGCAAGATTGATGGGAGGTATCCGTGTTTAAAAGCAACGGGCCTAATTAAGCCAAACCACCAGCCTTCGGGGTTTCGCCCCTCAATCCCCAACCTTTGACACCGATTTGGTAAGAGTCAAATTCTAATCAACTTCCCCCTTAGGTCAGTCTCCTATTTGAGTCCGAGATGTCCCTAGTGCCAACATCTACTCAATTTTAGTTAGGCTTGGGTTAGTGAGTGAGGAGATTGTTTGTGGGCTAAGGGAGGGTAATGACTTCCCCATCTTATCTTGCTTAGGATAAGCCCTTAAATCAATTTAGTGCAACGTGTACATGTATATGAAAAGCAACACTTAAGTAATGTAAACAATTCAAAAGTGTTTCTATACTACATGCTATGCATACGTACCTTTGCTCCAGCACTCTTCAACAGTAATGTAAAATGTAAACGAAATTAGACAAATGCCTAAATGCAAAGTCTAACTGTTTTTAATTAATTACTAACACGAGTTACTGTTGAATTAAAAAAAAATATAGTGTTCAGAATAAGTTAACAGGAAAAGATAATAACTGCAGAGTTAACTTTTGTAGTTGCCAACTTTTTGTAATCTACTCCTGCCCACAAAGACAAAGAAGAAAAATTAACCACTTAGTAATTAATAATAATACCGTTCCCTCCCCGGCAACGGCGCCAAAATTTGATTGAGAAAAAGCTAGAGTTTTAGAATGATGTTATCTGAAAGTAAAAGGAATCTCTGGTTTTTCGCAATTTATCCGCAGTAGCAGTGGCTATGCGGGTCGAATCCACAGGGAGGGATGCGATGGAAGCGTTTCGGTATGTTTACTAAATTGGTTAAGTGTTCTTCTTTATTTTAAAAATAAAAAGAATTTTATGTTAAGTTAGAAGTAAAAGTAAGTAAGGAAAGATATTATTTGTTTTGATTTTTGTTTTAAGAAAAGGAAAATTAAGGTTTCTAAAATTATAAGTAAACTTAAAAAGAAAAAAAGAAGATAAAAGTAGCCTTACCCTTTTGGAAGATTACTTACCCTAGATCGTAGTCGAAGGTTTACCTTGAGTTGGAGGCGAGCAAAGTATAGTCCATAAGATTAAATCTGATTCCATCCACATTAGATCATCAAAACTCAAAGGCAAGTATGAAATAAGAAAGACTATGAAAGCAAATATATCGTTATGAACTGTCAATGGCACTCACAAAGACAAGGTTATTCCTATGCTTAAAAATGCATATGTATAGTAGTCATATACAAGAGGGAAAATACTAAGGAGAAAAATAAAAGTAAAAAGTAAAATTTGATTAAATTAAAAAATTATGAAAGAAAGGAGGAAACTTACATTGATGTCATTTTCAATACAGACCTTCTCTTTTACTCTCATGAATCTCTTCTCTAATCATGGTTTACAAAGAAATTACAGAAAATAAGAGAAAGAAAAAAAAACTGAACTAAAAATCCTAATTTTGATCTCTGCTTTGAATCTGAGATGTCTCCCTGCTCATGCCTCTGCTGAGGTATTTATAGGAGGAAGCCTAGGGTAGTAACTCATCAAAAGGTATATTCTTAGTATTTTGAAGTTGAACTGTGAATATGCTGAGAATATTCTTTTCTTCTCTTGATTGGAAATTTAATTGAGTTGGGCTGTAGCTAGCTATCATATTGATGGCTGAATGTGACTTATCAAATGACTTAAATGGAAATAGTAGTCAACATAAATGTTGTAGATCTTTAAGTTTCTTTCTATAGCATCTTGAATCATCAGATTTGCATTTCTATAACGAAAGTTATGATCAAATTACTAAACGATGCTCAGGTTGAATCCGAATTTTGATTGAATTGTAGACTTTTGGAGTTTCCTTCTATGACTCTATCTTGCCATATAATCAATTGGTATATTCTCAGAATTTGGATTTAAACCCTAAATATGCTGAGAAAATTCTTTCTTCTAATTGGAGAATAATTGATTTTTCAATCACAAATTTAATTGGATTTTCCTTTCAATCTCCAAATATGATTGCCTCAAATCTCTGAAGTTATTGGGCTTTTTGGGCTTGTTGGGATTTTTTCTTATTTTTCTCCTTTTTATAAAGGTCTACACATTACTAAGTAAAATAGATCAAATAGCAGAGTTTTATTAAAAATAAATATGAGAATGTGACAATAAATATGCAAGATTGATGAGTAATCACAAGTCTTGATGAAATAGGATTCTGGTACCACTCTTGCATGCACAACACAGACAACGTTCACCCAACAATCAATCAAAAAAGAAAAATAACAAACAAAAATAAAGAAAAACAATCACCAAGCTATCTAGGATCCCTGGACCTAGATGACTCCTAACTGGGCGATTTTCTGAGGAAGGTTGTTGCTTGAATCAGACCACAGCTAATCAGCCAGGTAGTGACGAAATACGGTGGGAGGTATCCGTGCGTAAGCAACGGGCCTTAATTACGCCAAACTATGGTATCTTCGAGGCATAACCTTTTAATCTCTAACCTTAGACACTGATTTGACTGGAGTATGAATCAAAATAAGTTCCAACCACAGCTAATCTTTTATCGAGTCCGGATGTCCCTAGGGGCCAACGTCTATCAATTTTTATTTTAAGTTTGGGATTGTGAGTACTTGGAATATTTTTTTGGGTTAAGGAAGGGTGATGAAATCTCCACCTTATCTTATTATTGGTGTTGGCCCAAGAGGTTACACTCTCCATTTGTTTTTGGTTTTGATGATGACAAACCAAATATGAGCTATTTGGTACTAATAAGTTTGTTAAGATGAGTTTCAGGTTTGTACCAATTTTGGAGGCCATTACTTGCTATTGCAACATCTTCTAGGTTCATGAAGCTATGAAGGCATAGTGCACATCAAGGAAGGATCATAGAAGAAGAAGGCTCTAGCAAGGATAGCATGGCTCAAAGATTTGAAGATTGCTATGCATATTTTATTTTTAGTTTTATAGTTTAGAAGTTTGTTAAAGAATAGTGGATAGGTTTGAAGCTCTATCACACACGTTTTGCACACATGTTCAATCCAAAATGTTTTCCTATAATTTATACAAAAATATTTTGCATACAAGATTTTGCCTACAGATATATATTTATGTTTTATACTAATCCCTGTTCAAAAGTATTTTTATCAAAATCTTAATCTTTTCTTAAATTCCTTCTAAATCTGATTTTGACCAGTTCCGGTCGACCGGCCGGTCGACCGAATCTGTGTCAGGTTATACCGGTCGACCGTCCCAGTCGACCGAGGTTCTGGCAGATGCACGTATCCGTGTGCATGTCTGTAGGTCGACCGACACGGTCGACCGGACTATAGTTTTTGCTCTCTGGTTTTTCCGGTCGACCAGGTCGGTCGACCGAATGCCTGTAACGGTCAAAATTTTGAACTAGCGGTCGACCGCACCGGTCGACCGAGCTAGCCGTTGAACAGTAACGGGCAGTTTTTAAAGAGCTGTTTATTTTTGTCTTTTTGTGTTTAAAATTAGTTTAAATATATTCTGAACTAATTGCCTCCTAAACTTCAGTAATTATGTTTTATCCTAAACCCTAGCCCTCTCCTATAAATAGGGGTGTTTGGGGAGAGATTAGTTACAACAATTATTGCTACAAAATTCAAAAGTTTAAGGCTTTCAAAAGTTCTTGGTTTTTGTGCTAAATTCTCTCAATTTTCTGAAGGGTTTTCAAAAGATTTTCTCTGATTTCAATTTCTTTTCCTTACACACAAAAGAGCTTCAATTCTACTCATTATTCTCTAAGGACCTTTGTAAGGGAAGAGATTTTTGAAAGAGAGAGTTTGTGGTCTTGTGACTACTCAGAGATTCTTGTGATTGTAATTGTGGAGTTGGGTACTCAGGTTGTAATTGTTCTTTGTGATAGTGGAAGTAGCTAGAATCCTTCTGGGGAAGGCGGGGAGTAGAGCTGGGTGCTCGAACCTCGATAACATATCCTTGTGTTTGCGATTGGTTTACTTTCTTGCACTCTTTACTTTACTATACTTGCTCTTATTCTTGCTCATCATAATCATTGTTATATTTACTTGCTTGCATTCATCTTGTAAATCTTGATTGGTAATTGTTGTAGCTTTAAATTTTTTATTTGCCCTTTGATTAGCATTGTCACCTATTCACCCCCCCTCTAGGTGACTTTTCAATTGGTATCAGAGCTTGGACTCTAGGTTTGGCTTAACATCCATAGAGAGATCCTTAAAACTTGCTAACCAATATTTTCATTTCATCCATTCATCACTAGTAAACATGGCCGACAACATTAAATCCCCACCTAAATTTGATGGACTCAATTTCCCAATTTGGAAGGTTAGGATGACTATATTTTTGCAATCTTTGGGTAGCTTAGTAGCCAAGTCCTTGATCAAACCCTATGAAGCACCCGATGGTGATGAGAGCACTTGGACCGACCTTGACTTTAAACTATATGAGGCTAACTCCAAGGCCCAAAACTCCCTATTAACCGCCTTGAATGAGGATGACCTTACACGGGTAATTCATTGCCAATCGCCTATGAGATTTGGCAACACTTATTGGTCACACACGAGGGGACTTCACAAGTCAAGAGAGCTAAGATAGATCTCTTGAGGTCCCAATATGAGTCATTTAAAATGCTTGATGATGAGTCTATTGATAGTATGGCTACAAGGTTTACTAAAATCACTAATGGTCTTTCTTCCTTAGGTGATGACATCTCCAACGATCAAAAGGTGCGGAAAGTAATTCGGGCTCTTCCTTCATCATGGGAGATCAAGGCCACCACCTTGAAGGAGTTGAACGACAAGGACGAGATGGACCTCATTAGTCTCATTGGGAACCTAAAGACCCATGAGATGGAGAAGAAAGCAAGAGAAGAGGCCACTACTTCAAAGAAGAAATCCATAGCCTTCAAGACTTCATCCACCAATGATGACGATGAAGATGACGAAGAAGAAGATGAGGAGCTTACTCTACTTGTTCGCAACGTCAAGAGGATGTACCGGAAGAACAAACTCAACTTCTGGAGAAATTTGAAGGCAAAGAGGAGCGGAGGATCATATGCTACAATTGCCGCAAACCCGGACATATCATGGCGGATTGTCCGGAGTTCAAGAAGAAAATGACTTCCTCCTTCAAGCCAAAGAAGCCGGAGGAAAAGAAAGCTTACAAAGCTACGTGGGATTCGGAAAGCGAGTCCGAAGAGGAGGTGGATCAAGCTAATATGTGTTTCATGGCAAACACACCCAAGGTAACCCCTCAATCCCTTGATGATGAAGATGATGATGTAAGTAAGGAAGTTCTAGTGCATGCTTTTGTGGAACTTTCTGAAACTTATGATAACAAGAAACTTGAATGCATAAAATTACAAAAAGAAGTTGCCTTTCTTAAGAATGAACTTGCTATGGTTTCTAAAGAAAGGATAATATTTCTTCTAATCTCATTTCTATACAAAAAGAATTTAATGCCTACAAAATTTCTTGTAAAGCAAAATCTCCTATTATTGATGAACAAGAAATTTCTTCCTTTAAATCAAAAATGAATGATTTTGAAAAAGTTTTAAATGATTGTGCTTTTAATACCAAGAAACTTGAGAACATGTTTTCTAAAAAGCACACTTCACATGCTAACACTTCACAAGCTAAGAATTCTCATACTCACACCACTCATGCTAAAGTTTCTCATGCTCACAAATCACACACTCACTATGCTTTTAAATATGGTAGAGTGTATAGATGCACATATTGTGGTAAAAATGGACATTTAGCTAAGTTTTGCTATGATCAACTAAATAGAACAAATAATCTTGTTTGGGTTCATGACACTAACCCTAGAGGACCCAAGAAAATGTGGGTACCAAAATCAAGTCTTAAATTGTTTGATGTAGGTACACACCAAAGCTCCAAGACGTAGGGAGCGGTGGTACCTTGATAGTGGTTGTTCAAGACACATGACATGGGACATCAACAACTTCACAACCCTATCAAGGTACATGGAAGGTGGCACCGTCACCTTCGGGGATGACTTCAAAGGAACTATCATCGGTATAGGTAACATTAAAATGGTGCATCTCCTATTATTGAGAATGTTGTTTTAGTAGATGGTTTAAAACATAATTTGCTTAGCATTAGTCAACTTTGTGATCGTGGACTTAAAGTTGTTTTTGATGATACTTCTTGCAAGATTTTTGATGTTAAATTCGATGTTTGTATTCTCACCGGTTTTCGTGATAACAATGTTTATATTATTGACATGCTCAATTTAGATTGTTCTACTAAATGCTTGAATGCTTTTGATGAAAATTCTTGGCTTTGGCATAGAAGACTAGGACATGCATCTTTTGACCATATTTCTAGATTAATTCAAAGGAATTGGTGAAGGGTATACCTTACTTGAATTTTGAGAAAGACCGCATTTGTAGGGCGTGCCAACTTGGGAAACAAACCAAGTCTTCCTTTAAACCAATCAAGGATATCATGTCAACTAGGCCTTTAGAATTAATTCATATGGATCTTTTGGACCAACTAAAACTAAGAGTTTAAATGGAAGTAGATTTGCATTTGTTTTGGTTGATGATTTCTCCCGTTTTACTTGTGTTTTCTTTTGCAACATAAAGATCAAACTTTTTCTCATTTTAAGATTTTTCGAAAAAGAGTTGAAAAAGAAAAAGGTTTTCCGATTTTGAAAATAAGGAGTGATAGAGGTGGTGAGTTTGTTAACCAACTCTTCATGACTTATTGTGATGAAAAAGGAATTAAGCATGAAATGTCTTGTCCTAGAACTCCACAACAAAATGGAGTTGTAGAAAGGAAAAATAGAACACTTCAAGAGATGGTTGGACAATGATAAGTGAGTATGACCTCCCTCAATATTTATGGGCCGAGGCCGTAAACACCGCATGCTATATATCGAATCGTATTTATTTGTGCAAAAATTCTTCAAAAACATCATTTGAAATGTATCATTCTAGAAAACCAAATGTTGCATATTTCAAAGTTTTTGGATGCAAGTGTTTTGTTTTAAATACTAAGGATAATTTGGGTAAATTTGATGCTAAGGCTTATGAAGCTATCTTTGTTGGATATTCTTCTACTAGCAAAGCATATAGAGTGTTTAATAGATCTACACTTACCATTGAAGAATCCATGCATGTTAAATTTGAAGAATCTAATGTGATTGTTGAGAATGTTGTAGAGATTGAACCATTAGGTGAAGACATGGAGAGACTATCCTTGAAGGACTCACCCGCTCAAGAAGAAAAGCTAGACCCTATTGGTGAAGTTCAAGAGGATAAGGAGGAAAGCTCTCAACCGCTTCCTAAAGCTTGGAGATACGCTACAAATCATCCGAAGGAGCTCATCTTGGGTGATGCATCTAGAGGAGTCACTACGCGCTCCAAACTCCATGACCTATGTGGTAACTTTGCTTTCATTTCTCATTTTGAACCCAAAGGCATTCTCGAAGCCGAGACGGACCCATATTGGTTGCTTGCCATGCAAGAGGAACTCAATCAATTTGAGCGCAACCAAGTTTGGCACCTTGTTCCTAAGCCCACGATAGACCAATAATTGGTACTAAGTGGATCTTTAGAAACAAGATGGATGAGTCCGGAAATTTCATTAGGAATAAAGCTAGGTTAGTGGCCCAAGGTTACACTCAAGTTGAAGGAATTGACTTTGAGGAGACCTTTGCACCCGTAGCACGGCTTGAAGCCATACGGATGACACTAGCTTTTGCATGTTTTAAAAATTTTAAACTTTTTCAAATGGATGTAAAAAGTGCATTTTTAAATGGTTTTATTAATGAAGAAGTTTATGTTGCTCAACCTCCCGGTTTTGTTGATCATATTCATCCCGATTTTGTTTTTAAACTTGATAAAGCTTTGTATGGATTGAAACAAGCTCCAAGAGCTTGGTATGAAAGGCTTTCTAGTTTTCTCATTTCAAATGATTTTATTAAAGGCAAAGTAGACACAACTCTTTTTACTAAGCATGTTGATAATGATATTTTAATTGTGCAAATTTATGTTGATGATATATTTTTGGATCTACTAATGAGCTTTTGTGCAAGGAGTTTGAAAAGGTAATGCAACTAGAATTTGAAATGTCTTCAATGGGTGAGCTCAATTTCTTCCTTGGACTCCAAATCAAGCAATTGCAAGACGGAACCTTCATTAACCAAGCCAAGTACGCAAAGGAGCTAGTAAAGAAGTTTGGGCTTGAAGGATCAAAGGCTTGCAACACTCTAATGGCAACTACAACCAAGCTTGATAAGGACGAACAAGGTAAAAATGTTGATATTAAATTATATAGAAGCATGATAGGAAGTCTTTTATATTTGACGGCAAGTAGGCCGGATATCATGTTTAGTGTGTGTCTTTGTGCTAGATTTCAATCGTGTCCTAAAGAGTCTCATCTTATTACGGTAAAACGCATTATTGTTATATTAAGGGCACTATTGGAATGGGTCTTTGGTATCGAAAACTATAGATTTTTCAATGACTAGTTATTCGGATGCCGACTATGCGGGTTGTAGAGTAGATAGAAAGAGTACTAGTGGGACATGTCAATTTCTTGGTAATTGTCTTGTTTCATGGTCCTCTAGGAAACAAAATTCCGTAGCTCTCTCAACCGCCGAGGCGGAGTATGTTGCCGCGGGGGCTTGTTGTGCACAAGTCCTTTGGATGAAACATACTCTCCTTGATTTTGATTTGCACTTTGATCATATAAAAATATTTTGTGATAATACTAGTACTATTCACATGACTAAGAATGCAAATCAACATAGTAAGACCAAGCACATTGAGATTAGATATCACTTTCTTAGAGATCATTTTGAGAAAGGTGATATAGATATTGATTATGTTTCCACGGATTTACAACTAGCCGATATTTTCACTAAACCTCTTGATTTTGCTAGATTTTCGTTTATTTGTGGAGAACTTAATGTTTGTATTATTGAATAGACATGTTTTTCATAACCTTTTTGATGTATGACAAAAAGGGGGAGAATAAGTTTACATGGACAAAAATAAGTTCATTTGGTCTTGGTTCCATATGAATTTATATGTTTTGGTTTTAATAAATTTTGATATGAGTTTTGTGCTTTATGAAATTGAGAAATCTTGTATATTGTTTCTATGGTATTGTTTCTATTTGGTATCTTTTCTATGAATTCTTGTGTTTTAAGTTTAAATAATATAGCACAATTTGAGGGGGAGTTTTCTCCTCCCCTATATTTTTGTTTATAGCCTATTTGTTTTGTCATCTAAAAGGGGGAGATTGTTGGCCCAAGAGGTTACACTCTCCATTTGTTTTTGGTTTTGATGATGACAAACCAAATATGAGCTATTTGGTACTAATAAGTTTGTTAAGATGAGTTTCAGGTTTGTACCAATTTTGGAGGCCATTACTTGCTATTGCAACATCTTCTAGGTTCATGAAGCTATGAAGGCATAGTGCACATCAAGGAAGGATCATAGAAGAAGAAGGCTCTAGCAAGGATAGCATGGCTCAAAGATTTGAAGATTGCTATGCATATTTTATTTTTAGTTTTATAGTTTAGAAGTTTGTTAAAGAATAGTGGATAGGTTTGAAGCTCTATCACACACGTTTTTGCGCACATGTTCAATCCAAAATGTTTTCCTATAATTTATACAAAAATATTTTGCATACAAGATTTTGCCTACAGATATATATTTATGTTTTATACTAATCCCTGTTCAAAAGTATTTTTATCAAAATCTTAATCTTTTCTTAAATTCCTTCTAAATCTGATTTTTGACCAGTTCCGGTCGACCGGCCGGTCGACCGAATCTGTGTCAGGTTATACCGGTCGACCGTCCCAGTCGACCGAGGTTCTGGCAGATGCACGTATCCGTGTGCATGTCTGTCGGTCGACCGACACGGTCGACCGGACTATAGTTTTTGCTCTCTGGTTTTTCCGGTCGACCGGGTCGGTCGACCGAATGCCTGTAACGGTCAAAATTTTGAACTAGCGGTCGACCGCACCGGTCGACCGAGCTAGCCGTTGAACAGTAACGGGCAGTTTTTAAAGAGCTGTTTATTTTTGTCTTTTTGTGTTTAAAATTAGTTTAATTAATATATTCTGAACTAATTGCCTCCTAAACTTCAGTAATTATGTTTTATCCCTAAACCCTAGCCCTCTCCTATAAATAGGGGTGTTTGGGGAGAGATTAGTTACAACAATTATTGCTACAAAATTCAAAAGTTTAAGGCTTTCAAAAGTTCTTGGTTTTTGTGCTAAATTCTCTCAATTTTCTGAAGGGTTTTCAAAAGATTTTCTCTGATTTCAATTTCTTTTCCTTACACACAAAAGAGCTTCAATTCTACTCATTATTCTCTAAGGACCTTTGTAAGGGAAGAGATTTTTGAAAGAGAGAGTTTGTGGTCTTGTGACTACTCAGAGATTCTTGTGATTGTAATTGTGGAGTTGGGTACTCCGGTTGTAATTGTTCTTTGTGATAGTGGAAGTAGCTAGAATCCTTCTGGGGAAGGCGGGGAGTAGAGCTGGGTGCTCGAACCTCGATAACATATCCTTGTGTTTGCGATTGGTTTACTTTCTTGCACTCTTTACTTTACTATACTTGCTCTTATTCTTGCTCATCATAATCATTGTCATATTTACTTGCTTGCATTCATCTTGTAAATCTTGATTGGTAATTGTTGTAGCTTTAAATTTTTTATTTGCCCTTTGATTAGCATTGTCACCTATTCACCCCCCTCTAGGTGACTTTTCAATTGGGTGGTACGCCTAAAATCAATTTGTGCAAGTGTACAGAATATGCAAACAAGATTCACTCAAATAGATTTAAATCAACCAAGAGATGAGTCCAATTCTATATGCTATGCATACGTACCTTACTCTAGCACTCTTCAACAGTAAAGTAAATGAATTGAAAAGACACATGCTTAGAATGCAAATGTCTAATCAATTTTTGAATTTTTCAACAAACTTTTTACTGTTGGTTTATTAACAGGATCCTTGTGATGGCATGCAAGAAATAAATTTTGCAGCAAGCTATATTTTTACAATAAAAGCAGCCCTGCAACAAAAACTGTGAGTAGTCAACTCTTCCTTGCCGCGGATCCGCGGCCAGAGCCGAGAAAACCCAGCAATTCAGAGGGTACTTGGTCTCTGCTTTCTAGAGCAGAAGCCCAAGGCCACTTTTATGTTACTGCAATTCTTGTTTTCCTGTTTCCACAACTTGTAACCTGCAACAGAGAAGAAAAAATCATTTTAGTTCCACAAACTTAACAAAAACCGTCGCCCTCCCTGACAGCGGCGCCAAAAATTTGTTCGAAAGGTGGAAATGGAGTGAGCAAGAGTTCAGAGTAAACCGTTTAAGTCCTTGTGCTGATGTTTAAACTCTGACTATGTGTGTAGAATAACTTTGCTCCTTTGAATAAACGATTGTAGCAAAAGCTATAACGGGTCGTATCCGTAGGGAGGGCTTGTGATGGAAGCTTTTCAGTTCTTTATGTTTTAGTTTTTAGGAAGAAAATAAAGGTTCTTCTATGTTCAAAAATCGAAAAGCAAAACAAAGTAAAAAAGAAAGTGATGAATCTTTGTAGTGTTTTAGAAAAGAAAAACGAAAGCGAGGAAAACGGAATGAAAACGGCGAAGTTGAAAAAGAGAAAGTTTTAGGAAAGAGTTTTAAATTTGATGGAAAGAAAATCATGACTAACTAACATTTTACACTACTAACTTACTAATCTCGTTTGGTGACTTGTGCCTCATGTAGATTCATTAGCAATTGTCCATCTTGCTTTGGCAAGTCAATGTGTTGTCCTATATTGTGGAGAATGTCTCATCTTAGCTTGGCTAGGTGGCCTCCTTAGATCATCGGTTCCCAATAGGTTCACAAGAATTGAACATAGATATTCACACTTTAGATATGCTTAACAAGAATGTAAGATTCATTAATTCATCAAAGTAATAGTTAGCTAGCATGAAATAAGAAGCTTGTACAATAAGTGTTAGCATACTAAAGTGATCCATCTTCATGTTCCATTAAGGCTCTTGTTTAAAGAAACAAGGCTCTAAGTAAGGCACACATAAATCATTTGGAGGGGATAACAAAGCCTTCACTAAGATTAGAAATAATACTCATCTTCATTGAGAATAAAAAGACTTGTTAGATACAAGACTAGAAATGTAAACATCCAATGAGGCATATGAGTTAGCATCCCAAGTGTTAGTAGTTAGTAGTATTAGAAGTTAGTTAGTCATGTTAGGGAATTAGTTAGCCATAGAAAAGAGAAGCAATGAAGAAGACATAGTAAAGTAGTGCAAGAAAATAAAGTGCTTTGAAAGTAAATGGCAATAGAACAAGAAAATTAGATGAAGGAAACTTGAGCCTTTGTATTTGAATTGTCACTTCGTCAATTATAGAGATCTCTCTCACCCTCTCTCTCTCTCTCTCTCTTTTCTGGATCTAAAAGAAGAAAATAAAAAATACAAGAGACAACTAAGAGAAAACTAAACAAATCTTAAATTCTCTCCTAAAATTCTAGCTATCCTCTCCTTCCTTTTACAGAGGCTCTGGGGTCCTTTTATAGGCCTCAAGAGCTGATCGCTACCATCGTAGCAGTAGGATCAATCGCTTGATCAACGGCCAAAGATTTGTCGCGGAAGCCGCCGTGGCAGCATCTAGGTCGTTGCGCCAGCGATCGTTCTGATATTCTGTTATAGTGCCCAGCTGGAGCTTCTAGAACCTTGAGAATATCCCTTGGTTCGTTACAGAATTGGGCTTCCTTGATTTGGGCTCCTAAAAACTCTTTTAATTTCTTGAAAAATCCAAGATTTGGGCCTACTTCTCCATTAAAGATTGGACCTGAAAAATAAGAGGTAACCATTAAAAATCCTATTTTTATTAATAAAATGCATGACAATGTGATATAAAATGATGCAAAATGAACTCCAATCACTAGCCTCGCCGAGAGGTATTGAGAAGAAACTCTTCAGTTTCTAGGGTTTGATCAGCAAAATTAAAAGAGAATAAATCCCTTAAATTTTTGTTGAATCAATTTTAAAGGAGTTCGACTCCCTGAGATTATCAAATTTAGATGGTTCTTAAAGAATCCGCCATGGACTAGCCAACATTGGCTTTGAAAGAGATCTAAAAATCTCTAAAAAGATAAAATCCCTACCGAGGATGGGTCACTCAACCACCGGAGGAGGAAGCACCGCCGCTACAAAGGACACAATTTCTTTACCAGGATGTTACTTTGGGGCTATACGAAGAGCTCGAGGAGTTCTGACGAAGAAGACAAAGAGACTTGATCTCTGAAAAAGTCTTAAGACTTGAATTTATTTTGAAAGAGAAGATAGCTTCTCAGAAATCAGCCAAGTTTGGCTTTTATAGACTTCAGCTTCACTGAGTCTTTAGCTTCGCCTCCTCAAAAGGAGTGCAAGCTAACACGTCAAATTTAATTTGAAGTAGCGATTGGAGATTCAAATAAATCTAAGATGGCAAAATTGTTGGCCGAAAAGGTTACACTCTCCATTTGTTTAAGTTTTGATGATAACAAAACACATAGAAGTTATATGGTACTAATAAGTTGTTTAAGATGAGTTTCAGGTTAGTACCATTCTTGATGGACATTGCTTAGCTATTGCAAGGTTTCCAAAGTTTATGGTGCTAATAGGACAAATGGCGCAAGAGGAAGTGTTCATTGAAGAGAAGGCTCTAGCATGGTTCAGAGACTTCTTTATGGTTCAGAGACTTCATTATTTGTTTTTAGTTTTATAGTTTGTTAAAGAATAGTGAATAGGTTTGAAGCTCAAATTCCCTACACACTAGTTTTTGTGCACAAGTCTTATCTAAAAGAAATTTTCTCCTATATATATATACAAAATATTTTTAAACATAGTTTATTACTTACAAACTCCATTTTGTTTATTATACCTAGTTTTGATCATAACTATGTTGAAAAATTCAAGATCTTTCAAAACTTTTCAAAAATTCAGCTTTTGGCCTGTTGCGGTCGACCGGACGGTCGACCGGCTCTGTTTCAGGCCAGATCGGTCGACCGACGGTCGACCGGGATTCTTCCAGTTGGGTGCGTGCATGTGTGCACGTTTCCCGGTCGACCGGGCGGTCGACCGAACCCCATTTCGGTCGACCGACCTTCGGCCGACTGAAAGACATCAACTCTATGTTTGTTTCGGTCGACCAGGCGGTCGACCGTGGGCCTGCAACGGCCAAATTTTTTGAAACCGGTCGACCGGCCGGTCGACCGAGGCTTGGATTTCAGCCTTAACGGCTATATTTTTTAACATGTTTTTAAACGTTTGTTTTGACTCTAAACGAGTTAGGGCTGGTTTTTGGGTCAAATATTTCCTAATTACCTATTGTATTAATTTACTCTTTAATCCCTAACTCTATCCTATAAATAGGGATGATTAGGGTTGTGGGAGATATAACAAGCATTTGCAAAAGTATTCAAGTTTAAAGCTTTCAAAAAGAAGTTTTTGTTCTCTGTTTTTGTGCTGAAAAATCTCTCTCTTTACCGAAGTTTTTGATTCAAAACTCTCTTCAAATTCATTTTCTTTTTCACTTACAATACTTGAGCTTAAATCCTACACATTGTTCTATAGGTTTTTGTAAGGGAAAAAGATTTTTCAAAAGAGAGTTTGTGGTCTTTTGATCACCAAGAGATACTTGTATTTGTGATTGAGGAGTTGGGTACTCCGGTGTGGTTGTAACTCTTTGTGAAGTTATAGTGGTTGGAAAATCCTTCTGGGTGAAGGCTGGAACGTAGAGCTGGGTGCTCGAACCTCGAAACAAATCTCAGTGTTTGCGATTGGTTTACTTGCTTCATCTACTTGCTTTATATTCATTGCAATATTTACTTATTTCATATTCATTGCTATATTGTTGATCAATACTCATACAACAAGATTGCAATATGCACCTCAAACTCTTATCTAGAGGAATCACGAGGAAGGAGTTCAGAGCCCTTCACGGGGTATTCGGCTTCTAGTCTTGTTTTGGGTGATCGTTGCATCATAACATTTTAATTTGTGCATTGATTAGCATTATCACCTATTCACCCCCCCTCTAGGTGATATCAATTGGTATCAGAGTTAGAACTCTAGTTTTGGCTTCACATCCTTAGAGAGATCCTAAAATTGCTAATCACTATTTGCATACTTTCATTCATACACCAGTAAAAATGACCGACAACATTAAGACCCCTCCTAAATTTGATGGACTAAATTTCCCCATTTGGAAGTTAGCATGACTATTTTTCTACAATCTTTAGGTAGTTTAGTTGCTAAATCCTTGACCAAGCCTTATAGTAGACCCGAAAGTAAGGAGAGCACTTGGTCCGAATTTACCTACAACGAATATGAGGCTAATTCTAAGGCTCAAAATTCCCTTCTTACCGCCTTGAATGAGGATGATCTAACACGGGTTATACATTGCAAATCTGCCTATGAGATTTGGTACACTTCTTGGTCACACATGAGGGGACATCACAAGTCAAGAGAGCTAAAATAGATCTCTTGCGTTCCCAATATGAAAGTTTTAAAATGCTTGAAGATGAGTCTATTGATACTATGATTACCAAGTTTACTAAGATTACCAATACTCTTTCTTCTCTAGGTGATGATATAAGCAACGACCAAAGGTGCGCAAAGTGATTGAGCTCTTCCTTCATCATGGGAGATCAAGGCTACCACCTTAAAGGAGTTGAATGATAAAGATGAGATGGATCTCATAAGTCTTATCGGAAACCTTAAGACTCATGAGATGGAGAAGAAGGCAAGAGAAGAAGCGGTACCTCAAAAGAAGAAGTCCATACCTTTCAAGTCTTCTTCTACCATCGACGATGATGAAGAAGATGAAGAAGAGGATGAGGAGCTATCTCTCCTAGTGAGAAATGTGAAGAGGATGTACCGCAAGAATAAACTCAACTATAGAAAGAAATGGGAAGGGAAGGAGGAGAAAAGAATCATATGCTACAATTGTCGAAAACCGGACACATCATGGTCGATTGTCCCGATTTCAAGAAAAAGATGACTTCCTCCTTGAAGCAAAAGAGGCTGGTTGAAAAGAAGGTATACAAGGCCACTTGGGATTCGGAAAGTGAATCCGAAGATGAGGTGGACACGGCAAATATGTGTTTCATGACAAACACACTCAAGGTAACCACTCAATCTCTTGATGAAGAAAATGAAATAAGTAGAGAAATGTTAGAACATGCTTTTTTTGAACTTTCTGAAAGTTTTGATGATAAAAAGATAGAATGTTCTAAATTGAAAAAGGAAATTGAGTTGCTTAAAAATCAACTTGCAATTGTTTCAAAAGAAAAGGAAGAAATTTCTTCTAATCTTATTTCAACTAAAAGAGAATTTGATGCTTATAAAGTTGCTTGTAAAGCTAAATTTCCAAAAATTGATGAAAATGAATTATCCTTGTTAAATGCTAAAATCAATGATTTTGGAAATGTTTAAAAAATTGTGCTTTTAATACTAATAAATTAGAGGAAATGTTTTCAAAGAAGCACACTCCACATGCTAAGAATGATAAAAAAACCCATGCTAAAAATTCTCATGCTCATCATGTCAACACTTCACATAACACTCATGTTAAAACTACTCATGCTCACAATTCACATGTTTATAAGTCACACACTCATTATGCATTTAAATATGGTAGAGTTTATAGATGTACTTATTGTGGTCGGAATGGCCATTTAGCTAAATTTTGCTATGATCAAATAAATAGGACAAATAATCTTGTGTGGGTTAGTGACACTAACACTTAGGACCCAAGAAAATATGGGTACCAAAATCAAGTCCTAAATTATTTGATGTAGGTACACACCAAGACTCTAAGACGTAAGGAGCGGTGGTACCTTGATAGTGGTTGTTCAAGGCATATGACATGGGATATCAACAACTTCACAACCCTATCAAGGTACGTTGAAGGTGGCACCGTCACCTTCGGAGATGACTCCAAGGGCACCATCATCGGTATAGGTAACATTCAAATTGGTGCATCTCCTTTATAGAAAATGTTGTTCTTGTTGATGGACTTAAACATAACTTGCTTAGTATAAGTCAACTTTGTGATCGTGGTCTTAAAGTTGTGTTTGATGATTCTTCTTGCAAAATTTTTGATTGTAAAACAATGATTGTATTCTCATCAGATTTCGTGATAATAATGTCTATATCATTGACATGCTTAATTTGGATTGTTCTACTAAATGCTTGAATGCTTTTGATGAGATTTCATGGCTTTGGCATAGAAGATTAGGACATGCATCTTTTGATCATCTTGCTAGGATTAATTCTAAGGAATTGGTGAAGGGTATTCCTTACTTGAAGTTTGAAAAAGACCGCATTTGTGGTGCGTGCCAACTTGGGAAACAAACCAAGTCTTCTTTCAAACCAATCAAGGATATCATGTCAACTAGGCCATTAGAATTAATTCACATGGATCTTTTTGGACCAACTAAAACTAAAAGCTTAAATGGAAGTAGATATGTTTTTGTTTTAGTTGATGATTTTTCCCGGTTCACTTGGATTTTCTTTTTGGAACACATTGATCAAACTTTTCGCATTTTAAGATTTTTCGAAAAAGGGTTGAAAAAGAAAAAGAATTTTCGATTTTGAAAACAAGAAGTGATAGAGGTGGTGAGTTTGTTAACCAACTCTTCATGACTTATTGTGATGAAAAGGGAATTAAGCATGAAATGTCATGTCCTAGAACTCCACAACAAAATGGAGTAGTAGAAAGGAAGAATAGAACTCTTCAAGAGATGGCTAGGACTATGATAAGTAAATATGGGCTCCCTCAATATTTATGGGCCGAGGCCGTAAACACCGCATGCTACATATCAAATCGTATTTATTTGTGTAAAAATACTTTCAAAACTTCTTTTGAAATTTATCATTTAAGAAAACCAAATGTATCATACTTTAAAGTTTTTGGATGCAAGTGTTTTATTTTGAATACTAAAGATAACTTGGGTAAATTTGATGCTAAGGCTTATGAAGCAATATTTGTTGGATATTCTAGTACTAGCAAAGCTTATAAAGTATTCAATAAAACTTCTCATACTATTAAAGAATCCATGCATGTTAAATTTGAAGAATCTAATATTGTTATTGAGAATGTTGTAGAGATTGACTCATTAGGTGAGGACATGGAGAAACTATCCTTGAAGGACTCACCCGTTCAAGAAGAAAAGTAAGAACCCATTGGTGAAGTTCAAAAGGATGAAGTGAAAAACCCTCAACCACTTCCTAAAGATTGGAGATACGCTACAAATCATCCCAAGGATCTCATCATAGGTGATGTATCTAAAGGGGTAACAACTCGCTCCAAACTCCATGAATTGTGTGGTAATTTTGCATTTATTTCTCATTTTGAACCCAAAAACATCCTCGAAGCCGAGGGTGACTCATATTGGTTGCTAGCCATGCAAGAAGAGCTCAATCAATTTGAGCGCAACCAAGTTTGGCACCTTGTTCCTAGACCAATAATTGGTACTAAGGGATTTTTAGGAATAAGTGGATGAGTCAGAAAATGTTATTAGGAATAAGGCTAGGTTAGTGGCCCAAGGTTACACTCAAGTTGAAGGAATTAACTTTGAGGAGACCTTTACTCCCGTAGCACGGCTTGAAGCCATACGGATTACACTAGCTTATGCATCTTTTAAAAATTTAAACTTTTTCAAATGGATGTAAAAAGTGCATTTTTAAATGGTTTATTAATGAAAAAGTTTATGTTGAACAACCTCCCGGTTTTGTAGATCATGTTCATTCCAAATTTTTTTTTAAACTTGATAAAACTTTGTATGGTTTAAAGCAAGCTCCTAGAGCTTGGTATGAAAGGCTTTCTAGTTTTCTTCTTTCGAATGATTTTGTTAAAGGCAAAGTAGACACAACATTATTTACTAAGCATGTTGATAGTGACATTCTTATAGTGCAAATATATGTGGATGATATAATTTTGGTTCTACTAATGAGTTTCTTTGCAAGGAGTTTGAAAAGTGTATGCAACGTGAATTTGAGATGTCATTAATGGGAGAATTAAATTTCTTTCTTGGACTCCAAATCAAGCAAATGCGTGATGGGATTTTCATATGTCAAGCCAAGTACTCAAAGGAACTCATAAAGAAATTTGGACTTGAAGGTTCAAAATTTGCAACACTCCCATGGCAACTACCACCAAGCTTGATAAGGATGACCAAGGTAAGTGTGTTGATATTAAGTTATATAGAAGCATGTTGGTAGTTTGTTGTATTTAACGGCTAGTAGGCCGGATATCATGTTTAGTGTGTGTCTTTGTGCTAGATTCCAATCGTGTCCTAAAGAGTCTCATCTTATTGCGGTAAAACGCATCATTCGTTATAATAAGGGCACTATTGGAATGGGTCTTTGGTATCCGAAATCGGAGATTTTTCAATGACGAGTTTTTCGGATGCCGACTATGCGGGTTGTAGAGTGGATAGAAAGAGTACTAGTGGAACATGTCAATTTCTTGGTAATTGTCTTGTTTCATGGTCCTCTAAGAAACAAAATTCGGTAGCCCTTTCAACCGCCGAGGCGGAGTATGTTGCGGCGGGGGCTTGTTGTGCACAAGTCCTTTGGATGGTGCACAAGTCCTTTGGATGAAACATACTCTCCTTGATTATGATTTGCATTATGACCATATAAAAATATTTTGTGATAATACTAGTACTATTCATATGACTAAGAATGCAAATCAACATAGTAAGACCAAGCACATTGAGATTAGAACTTTCTAGAGATCATTTCGAGAAAGGTGATATTGAGATTGATTATGTTTCTTCCGATTTGCAACTTGCCGATATTTTCACTAAACCACTTGACTATAATAGATTTTCTTTTATATGTGGTGAACTTAATGTTTGTGTTATTGAATAAGAAAGTTTTCTTGCTAATTTGTCCCTTTTTGATGTATGACAAAAAGGGGGAGAAATATGAATATGAGTTCTAAAACATGAGTTTTACGTCTTATATGGTTTTACAAGTGTTTTATGTCCCATGGTTTTTGCTTGCTATTTCAAAATTCAAATTATTTGTTTTTATGGTTTTTGCAATTCAAATGTTTTTACTTGTTTAATATAGCATAATTTGAGGGGGAGCTTTTTACCTCTCTTTTATATCTTGTTGATATAGCCTATATGTTTTGTCATCATCAAAAGGGGGAGATTGCTGGCCCAAAAGGTTACACTCTCCATTTGTTAAGTTTTGATGATAACAAAACACATAGAAGCTATATGGTACTAATAAGTTGTTTAAGATGAGTTTCGGTTAGTACCATTCTTGATGGCCATTGCTTAGCTATTGCAAGGTTTCCAAAGTTTATGGTGCTAATAGGGCAAATGGCGCAAGAAGAAGTGTTCATTGAAGAGAAGGCTCTAGCATGGTTCAGAGACTTCTTTATGGTTCAGAGACTTCATTATTTGTTTTTAGTTTATAGTTTGTTAAAGAATAGTGAATAGGTTTGAAGCTCAAATTCCCTACACACTAGTTTTTGTGCACATGTCTTATCTAAAAGAAATTTCTCCTATATATATATACAAAATATTTTTAAACATAGTTTATTATTACTACAAACTTCATTTTGTTTATTATACCTAGTTTTGATCATAACTATGTTGAAAAATATCAAGATCTTTTCAAAACCTTTTCAAAAATTCAGCTTTTGGCCTGTTGCAGTCGACCGGACGGTCGACCGGTTCTGTTTCAGGTCAGATCGGTCGACCGACCGGTCGACCGGGATTCTGACCGTTGGGTGCGTGCATGTGTGCACGTTTTCCGGTCGACCGGGCGGTCGACCGGACCCCATTTCGGTCGACCGACCTTCGGCTGACTGAAAGACATCAACTCTCTGTTTGTTTCGGTCGACCGGGCGGTCGACCGTGGGCCTGCAACGGCCAAATTTTTTGAAAACCCGGTCGACCGGCCGGTCGACCGAGGCTGGATTTCAGCCTTAACGGCTATATTTTTAACACGTTTTTAAACGTTTGTTTTATCTCTAAACAAGTTTAGGGGCTGGTTTTGGGTCAAATATTTCCTAATTACCTATTGTATTAATTTACTATTTAATCCCTAGCTCTATCCTATAAATAGGGATGATTAGGGTTGTGGGAGATATAACAAGCATTTGCAAAAATATTCAAGTTTAAAGCTTTCAAAAAGAAGTTTTTGTTCTCTGTTTTTGTGCTGAAAAATCTCTTTCTTTACTGAAGTTTTTGATTCAAAACTCTCTTCAAATTCATTTTCTTTTTCACTTACAATACTTGAGCTTAAATCCTACACATTGTTCTATAGGTTTTTGTAAGGGAAAAAGATTTTTCAAAAGAGGTTTGTGGTCTTTTGATCACCAAGAGATACTTGTATTTGTGATTGAGGAGTTGGGTACTCCGGTGTGGTTGTAACTCTTTGTGAAGTTATAGTGGTTGGAAAATCCTTCTGGGTGAAGGCGGGGACGTAGAGCTGGGTGCTCGAACCTCGAAACAAATCTTAGTGTTTGCGATTGGTTTACTTGCTTCATCTACTTGCTTTATATTCATTACAATATTTACTTGTTTCATATTCATTGCTATATTGTCGATCAATACTCATACAACAAGATTGCAATACGCACCTCAAACTCTTATCTAGAGGAATCACGAGGAAGGAGTTCAGAACCCTTCACGGGGTATTCGGCTTCTAGTTTTATTTTAGGTGATTGTTGCATCATAACATTTTAATTTGTGCATTGATTAGCATTATCACCTATTCAACCCCCCCCCTCTAGGTGATTTCAAAAATTAATTAACATCGCTCAGACGCGAACTTGAGCTTCGCTTAAAGCCTTATCTTAGCTCCGTTGTGAGCTCATTATTTAGCTTCACAGGAAGCCTTATTAGCTCCTCTGAGAGCTTAACTTCGCAGGAAGCATTATTAGCTCCGCTGAGAGTTTAACTTTGCATGACGCTTTATCCTTAGCTCCACTAAAAGCTTATCCTTTAGCTTCGTGTGAAGCTCATTCCTCATGGAATTCCTAGGTTAAAACCAATCCGGTTACCTAGTTCAGTGCACATTTGCACCCAATGGATTTTTCATTTTTCTAGCGTAAACAATTTAGGTATCCGGCTTCAAGTTTAAAGTGTTTCGGAATCTATACCAATCTATTGTAGATTCATGAAAACTTTGAAGGGGTTTTGTTGACACTATGAAAAGACAAAGTCCTAGATAGCACTTCAACTGGTCCGAACGATGTTTAACTTGTTGACACTTCCAAAAGATAAGTCACAAAAAGGTTGAAGGTCGTCCATCCCTGATGGATAAGATGGTGATTTGGACTCCACTGATCCAGTAAAGCAAATAGTGAGCCAACTATGGTCTCCTGAAGAAAAGCCAAAGAAGCTAACAATTAGCTTCGCTGCAAGCTCTATTTTAACTTTGCGGTAAAATAGCTCCGTTGTGAACTTGTTTTCTAGCTTCGCACGGAGCTCTTATTAGCTCGATTGAGAGCTATATTCTAGCTTCGCTGAGGGCTCATTTCTAAGCTTTGCTGCAGGCTTTGCACTCAATATCAGCTTCACGATAAGCTCAGTAGCTCCGTTGTGGGTTTAGCTTCGCTTGAAGCTCTTTTCTTAGCTCCACTGTGAGCTAGCTCTGCTGTAAGTTTTTTATGGTCATTTTTGACCTTTTAAATCTCAGCGCGAGATTAATGTGATCATTATCACATTTTAGGCATTTGTTTGCCTTGATCCAATCACTCCTTAATCAGTTGAGAAGATCAAGGAAAATCCCTTAAATAAATTGAGAAAATCGAGGGATTAATAACAACCCTAAGCCTCCTAGCTAATTAACTTCGCCAGCACGTGCTCGCTTCGCAGAACCTGTGTTTAGCTTCACAACGAAGCTACGCTGCCTTCGAAGTGAAGCTAATTTGAGCTGAATTTTGGAGAGCAGTTATACCCTTGAAGCCTATAAATAGTCCATTGCTAGGCAGGCTAAGAGCTGGAGATTTTAGAGAGTTTTGGCTGGATTCTTGATGACCCTTGGCTAGATCTTGGAGAGCAAAACTTGCAGAAGAGAAAAGCTTCTTGCACACACACAGATCAATCTCTAACTTTTGAGCTTTCTTAGAGAACTATTTTCTCTTTTAGGGTGCTAATACCCTCGCGATCCTTTCTCACAGGATTTTCAAAACCAAGCAAAAAGGAAAATCTTAGGTAGAAGACTCGAAGATCAATCACTCGCATCACCAACGGAACAAAGTGATCACACGCCGACCAGACTTCCATCGGTACACTTTCCCAGAAATTCAGTAGAAATACTTGTAATTTTCTTTCTTTTTACTTGTATTTTCTACAACTTTTGTAAAGTTTTCCCCAATCAATTTCAATGAAAAATAATAGCTTCTCCTAGAGCTTTACTCAGCTCTGATGTAGGCTTTTCAGGTCATTAATTGACCTATTCAATTAGTAGATTAACCCCACTATTTAGTAGGGTTAATGCTAAGTGGGCAGTTACACCCGCCCTACTTATTCCCACATTAAGTGGAGACAGCCAAGCCAAATGGCTGTCATAGGCTCATGTGAGCCTATCTAGCTTCGTACAACACTTGCTTTAGCTTCGCATGAAGCTTTTTGGTGTCACGCAAAGCCTGTCTGAGCTTCGCGCAAGGCTTATAAATTGTTGCCAGTCTTGTTGAACTGTATAGGTAGTTACACCCCTGTGAGCCTATAAATAGCTAAGTTATGAATGAGCTCAGGACTGAAATTTTGAAAGCCTGGCTTTTGGAGAGACAAAAAAGTTCAAAGAGGCTGAATTCTTGAGCTTTGGCAAATTAAGAGGTCATTCTCTAACTTTCAAGCTTTCATAGACTTAGTTCTCTGACTCAGGGTACTAATTCCCTACGATCATTTGCTCTCGAAGGAATTTTCAAAACAAGCAAGAAGAAAACTCCCAAGCAGTAGTGCTCAAAGACTGAATGTTCGTATCGTCAACGCGACAAAGTGATCGTGCGTTGATCAGACTTCCACTGACACACTGTCCCATAAATCTACACTTGTAATTTTTTGTTTATTACTTGTAATTTCTCTTCACCCTTTTGTAAGTTTTTCCCTTCCAAATCAATGGAAAACAATGGCCTCACCATGGAGTTTTAGAGGTGACTTCACCGGATCGTCCATTCCAGAGCACTTGGGTCCATGGGCACTTATATCCTTATGTGTGCACTCGCTTTATATATCAGTAGCAAGAGAGTATAAGTACCGGAGTGATAAGTAGTATAATACAGGAATCCGACAAGTAATCGATCAGGTAATATAGTACGGGGTGAAATATATAGTACAAACCACACACACACAATATAATTAAATATAAGATCACAATATCATATATCAGACATTTAGCAGATCATGCCACATGATATAGAAAAATCATATAATTACATATTTCAAACTATTCATAACAAACACATGAATAATAATTATTATTATTAATCAACTAAGCAAAGTTAAGAAACAACCAAGCGGTGCTAAGCTGGAGCGAAGCTAATGTACAGTACTAGATGCTATCACTCTCGGCGTGGTTACCACTCGCGGCGTAGCTAGATGCACTCGGTGAAGCGAGCGTATGAACGCTATGCTAGCACACATGGAGAAGCCACACTCACGGCGTAACTACGCTCGGACAAAGCCAACGGTAAAGCGCTGAGCACTAGGCTCACCTACCAGGCATAGCATATGGAAAGCCCATAGGGCTTGTATGAATCACAGAGAGGTTAAGCCCAGAGACTGAATAGTAGAACCATAGAGTGGTTAATTATAGTGTCTCAAAGCTACCACTAAACTTAGAGGGTATAAAGCCAATTCCTATTGGATAGCCCAGAGACTGAGCATAGCTCGAAGGCTAAGTAGGTACCTGCACATATGTTAGTACCAAAAATGCACACACATATATATAAAGAAATAATAAGTGGAGAACTATAGAACGGTCAACCTCACGGCGAGGCTACCATGAAACTAAAAGGTATAAGGCCAATGCCTATTGAATAGCCCAGAACGAGGGCTGAGTAAGCGAACCACTCTGCGAAGCTACCACGAAACCCAGAGGGAATAAGGTCAATTCCTATTGGATAGCTCGTAGGCAGTTACCTCGCGGCAACACTACCATGCAACGCAAAGGGTTTAAGCCCAGTTTCTATTGGGTAGGTTCACCCGAGGGCTGTAGTCGGAGTACCGACAACCTGCAAAAGCGTTAGTACAAAATATGTATATAAATAACAAATAGAAGAACTGCAGACGAAACCTAGAGGGTATAAGTCCAGCGACTATTGGATAGCTTCCGAGGCTGGCCCAAAGGCTGGAGTATCTGCATAAATGTTAGTACCAACACATGCACACACACACACACATATATCTCCTATAAGAATACAACCATTCCCCACACAGAGTACAATACATCACTGATGCAATACAATACAAGCACTGACCCGACAATACAACAATCACCTACAATACATAATATAAATTAGTTGCATGAACAGATACAATACAAAGCCCACACAGATACATAAAGGAGTACTCGCCCACAAATCAAAGTCCTGGCCCAACATCAAATAACGATACTCACTATAAAACAGTACTCGCAATAACCAAAAGTTAGTACTTGGAAAACCAAGAAATGGTACTCGCCTAAAAATACTCGGGCATGACTACAGTCACCGGGGAAATGCCGAATGCGTTAGCGCATAACGTACAAAGAGAAAGAAAATATATGAGAGAGAAAGGAAATAAGGAAGCGATAAAAGGAGAGAGAAAGAGACAGAGAGAAAAGAGAGTGTTAGAGAGAAGAGAGAGAAAGTGAGGAGAGAGAAAGAGAGAGTATGACAAAAAAAGGAAAAGAGGAGAGAGAAAGAAAAAAGGAAGAGGGAGAGACAAATTAGAGAGAGACCTTAGAGAGAGAATAGGGAAAGAGATAGAGAGGAGAGAGAAGATAGAAAGAGAAAAATAGAAGAGAAAAAGAAGATAATGAGAGAGAAGGAGAAGAAAGAGAGAGATAGAGGGAAGAGAAGGGGCTAGCCAGAGTTGGCCGGCTGACCAGGTGGCATGGCGGCCAGGAGCGGAGGGCTGGTGGGGGTGACTGCACAGGGGAAAGGATGGGGAGAGGTGGAGGTGGAAATGGTGATGGTGGGGTTGATAGTAGGTGTTGGTGATGAAGATGTGGTTATAGGTGGTGGCGATATGGTTGTTGGTGGTGGAGGTTGTGAGAGGCCGGTGGAGGAGGAGAGATTGAGTGGTGGTGGGATAGGGTGGTGGTGGAAGTGATGATAGGAAATTGGGTGGAGGAGGAGGAAGAAATTAAAGGAGGGAGGAGATGGGCAGAGTGGAGGAAGAGGTGGCGGCTTTAGGGGTGTTGGCCAGAGTAAGGGTCACTGCCGGCGTGGTAGAGTGGCCGCCGGTCTATATGGAGAGAAAGGGGGAGGATAGAGAGGGAGCAAAAGATTAGAGTAAGAAAGAAAGAGAACTAAAGAGAGAGAAATTGAAAAGAGAGGGAGAAATGTTAAAGAGAGGGATTTTGGAGTGAGAGGGAGAGGGGAAGGTCGGCTGGGTTGGGTTGGGGAGAGGAGAGATGATGCTTGGGAAGAAGGAAGAAAGAAGAAGAAGAAAAAGAGAAGAGAGGAAGTGTATAGAAAAGAAAAGAAAAGGAAAAAAAGGAAAAGGAAAAGAAAGAAAAGGAGGAAAAGTAAGAAAAAGGAAAAAGAAAAGAAAAGTGGAAGATTGAAATAGCAGGAAAAGAGTAGAGAAAGGAAAAGAAAGAAAAGAAAATGAAAATAATAATATTATTTTAATCGGTTAATTTTGACTAATTCAGAAAAATCCCCAAAAATTCTCTAAAATAGAAAATATTATCCTGAGAAACAATATGAAATCAGATTAAAGAAATTCAACCTCATTTATAAATAAAAAAAATCTTGGAATCAATTAATGATACGGTCGACACCGGATTCAGGAGATTGTGCAAAATAATTCAAAAAATTATGAAAAATCACGATATTAAAAATTAATATTTGAAAGTAAACAGGTCCACTCTGACCACCATGATTGTCAAATCAAGCAGTTTCACTGGAATCGGGTCCTGGGTCAGACTCGCGCTTACTCTGAGTCTAAAAATACGGATCTGATACCAAACAATAGGAGTAATAAAAGAAAATAAAAATAAATACGGGGAAATTAGGAAAATATGAGTGAAAAAATCAGAACATGTATCCAGGTACGTATTCTGTGAATGAGGTATTACACCGATGAAGAAGAGGAAGAACCTGAGCCAACGCTTATGCCTCGCAAGCAGAAGCTCTCTGACTAGGCTGGCTCACAGGTAAGAGTGATTTTGTTCTAGGAGTTTTTGCTTTGTGCTAGACTTGATTTAACTTGAGAATTTCTTGTTTCGCAGAAGAAAAGTCAGTTTGATTGTGGCTCTGATCAGGATGACATGGAACGGATTCTAATGAGGTCAGAGGGGGCCCCAACCCAGCAGTAGGGGAAGACTCTCGGGGAGTAACTTCTCCTACTGTGTCTCGGGAGGAGAGGCCCGCCAAACAACCTTAGCTCATCAACTGAAGAGCCAGTTGATTGGCTCTGATGCAGATGACATGGAGCAGATTTTAATAAGGCCGAGGGCCAACCCAGCAGTATGGGAAGAGTTTTGGGAAGCAGCTTCTCCTACTATGTCTTGGGAGGAGGGGCCCGCCAAACAACTTAAACTCATCGAGCTAGCGGATTCCCCAACTACCCTTCCTGAGATGGGAGCCCATGCATAGTTAACTCCTCAAGAAGGTGTTTTCGAGGTGATCCTCTGACTGAGACTGCTTTATCTCTCCCTTTGGAGCCTTTAGTCGAAGTTCAACAAGCTGGGGAGGACGTATCCGTAGGAATCTCATCGTTATCCACCCCTCTGCAGGAACATCCCAGAAACTTTTCATTCAGAGCTTCGATTGAGGAATGTTCCTACGGAGGTGAGACTTTGAGACGGTTCTCGGGCATGGAGACTTCCTTCGAGGCCTGAAAGAGTTTGAGAGGGTCCCGTCGAGGGAACAGATAAGGCCTCCAGAGAACGACATTTTTAGGTAAACCTCAATCATTTCTCGCCTAACAATTGATGAGCAATCTTCCTAATTGTTCTCTTTACAGGCTGTGTTATCCATTGTCCAGTCCTTGAGCATTCAGTAGGCTGTCCTGAGGAAGAAGGACTTGACCATTGCTGACCTCTTGAGTAAGCTTAAGGAGTCGTCTGCAGCGAGGAGGGAGGCTAATGAGAAGCTCGCCAAGCTCCAAGCTAATTTGGACCAAGAGTTAGACATTCTTCAAGATCGAAAAAAAGGAGTTGGCTCGGCTTTAGAGGGAGCTTGAGGAGAAGACTGCTGAGTTAATGAGGCAGTCCTTAGAGTTGGAGCAGAAGGACTCTGAGCTCTAATCCACCCGGAAGGAGTTGGGGAAGCACGCCGAGTGGCCCAGGACACCCAGGCTGAGCGCGATCATGAGAGGGTGACCTTCCAAATTGAGAAGGAAGGCTTGCTCTATGATCTGAATCAGGCACAGGCGGCAAGGTTGAGGCCTGGAGGAAGGCTGCCGACTTCAAAGCGAAAGTATAGAAGGAGATCCAAGTGTTCAAGCGCTTAAAGTACGAGCAGGGGTATAAGGATCGGGCACAAGGAAACCACCGAGATACACTCTTGAGGCTGGTGTCTCTCAAGGGGATCAGAGCGCATCTTAGCCTGTTCGATGCCCTGCCTCCCCCTACTGCTTCCTGGGTTGATAGCAGAGACTCCTCAGGACCCTCCCGCTGGCGCGACCACCATAACTCCTTCGACAAAGCTTAGCCCCAGAGCTGTCGAGGCACCTCACCCGGATATTG
>JAVJIF010001021.1:0-83909 GCA_038442645.1 Agave tequilana | reverse complement strand
GGGCAACCTAGAGGTTTAACAGCTTTTTGCACATATTAAGTGCAACCGTGATTCCTACAAAAGTGTGATACATTATTATTATTTTTGTTTTACTCAAGGACGAGCAAAAGATAGGTGTGGAGGTGTGATTGAACATGTGCATTGCATATTTAGTGTCACATGTGTCACATTTATTTTGTAATAAAACTCTGCTATTCATTTTAATGTCTAAGGTATGCAGGGTAATTAATGGACAAAGAGAAGAAATGGAAGAGTTTATCTAATTAAATCTAGAGCTTTAAACGCTCAAGCAAATTAATGAAGATCTACTCAAATTTAAAAGTTTAGAAGCAACTCTATCCAATGACTGGAGCAATCAGAGAAGATAACACTAGAAAAATCAGTTAAAACTGAATTTTTGAAGATCCATTTGTTCACTTGAAGATCAACTAAGATAATCCTAAATTCAGAAGTCCATAGGCAAATCTTATCAGAAAATATGGGATAACAGAGAAAGAATATTATCAAATCTATTCCAACTAAATCAGATTTATTTGACTTTATTATCCTTACTTGAGAAATCAATGAATAAATCTCAAATCCAGAAGTCCAACGATAAATTTATCAGTATACAAAGGGATAATAAAGATAAGGATATTGGTTGTTGCTCCAGCGATTTGAGCTTATCTCTTCACCATCCTTTGGCACTCCTTTTATCCTATGTATACTGTAATTTCTGAAGGCAAATGAGAAGGATTCAACAGACAGCTAGGCTATTTTATAGTTTGTAACTTAAGTTTTTCGTTTTCTTTTATGTAATTTTATTTTTCTTTATGTAACTGAGAAAAGAGGAAAGTTTCATGGAGTAATGAGAGTTAAGCTTGTACTGAGGGTGACACCGGTATTAGTTCTTCTTTTATTCTATTTTTATTTGAAACAAATCAAAGTTACGGTTTTATGTTCTTCTTCTTCTCTTACTCTTCTTCTATCGGTTTTAGATGATAATCCAAATGAAACCTATAGCATCGAACATGTCTTACCATTGCAAGTACCCTTGACGGCTTATCTTGATGGATAGCCGTATCTATTTATATTTTACTTTCATTTAAGTTTATAGTTTAAGTCGAGGAACGGGGAAGATCCTATTTGCCATGCTTTGCTCACTTTCAAGACGAGGTAAGTCGTTGCCAAGGATTCAAGGTAAGTCATCGACCGGAAGAGGTAAATAAGTTCTTTTAGGTTTTCTTCTTTTCTCTTAATTTTTAGTTTAGATCACCTCCTTCATCAACTAACAACTCTTTATTCTTTTTATTTCTTTGTATAAGCTCATTTTCTATTTTCTCCACCTTCTCAATGTACCAATTTATTCTTAACTTAACAATAACTTTATTTTCTTTTCTTACAAAAAAGAGAAGAATTTTAAACCATTTTAAGTGAACTAAAAGAGGATTTACAACACGCTTCCATCACTAGTCCCTCCATGTGGATCACGACCCGCATAGCCACTTGCTATCGCGGTATTATTGAGAACTTGCACTTCTATTTTTCATTTCTGAAATTTTTATTTTCTGTATGCAGGTAGAAACTCAATCATAAATGATAATCAAAACATAGAGAGTATGCAATGGCACAAGATTTTCGTGGAAAACTAATGCGGGAAAAACACGGGAGGAGGAGAGAAAATCAACTATAATTTGTGAAGATTATAAAGATTACATGAATTCTCTATGCTAGGCTAAGTGCTGAGCTTCTTGGATTGGGTCCAGCCTTTTCTTTTTCTTCTCCTCTTCTTTTCGTTAGAAGAGAGGGGCTATACTTGTTCCATCTGTCCTACGTGCATGGATCGCAACCACATGATCTTCACGTACTGGTTTGTTGTAATGACCATGATAATGGGCGCTTGATTGTTGGATTAGTGAAATTCATATCCATAATTACCCAGGCTGGACGATGTTGACACGTTATGAACACAGAGGAGGATTGAGTTGCGTAACTGTAGGTGTAGATCAAGGATGATTCTTGCCGTTATTGTACAGAAGGAGATCATAGATGATCTATTGCCGAAGCTATCTTACGCGGAGCTAAATTCTCTGGAAGGGAAGAGCTCCAGGATGGTTGAGAGTATCGAAGCTTCCTGGGTGAAAGTATTCTCGGAGCGAAGAGCAGATTTGAGGGTGTTTCTGGGCACGTGACGTCACCCTGTGAGGGTCAAATTTTGACCACTACATTAGTCATAAACAGTAGCATATCAAATCAATAATGTTAAAGATACTGTTTAGAAGTTTCAATATTTTGGAGTTTCTTGCATAAGCGGCTGCTAAGAAATACGATAAAGATTTTATTAGAATACTGTTATGAACTAGAATTTGCTTTATTTTTGTAGAGTCTGTATATTAAGTATTCTCAGATTTCACTTTCATCAAGAATGCTTTATTGGGGAGTTTGCATATATATTATGTAATTGTATGCAGTATGCCTATATATTCCCGAATATTACTCTCATCAATAATACAAACAATTCAGTTTTTCAATTGAATTTAACAAATAACTCCATTTTATATTATATAAACTGAAAAAAATAGGATTTTGCAGACTCCAATCTATGACACTATTTAAATTTGATAGTCGAGCATTTTGGCATTGACTAGAAACTTCAAGTGCAGGAACAACTGATGGTATTGACAATGTTTGATCTCGAAGTCGAATTTCTCGTATTAGTTTGTAACTAACATTTGAAGCTGTCTCCATTTCTGAAATAAGCGCTTGCTTGCTTCTTAATTTTCAGACTGTAACATTGTTTGACCCGTTCATTCTGTCTACTTGTTCCCCAAGCGTCAAAATCCTGGATCTTTAGAAGCAGTAGCGACAAAGACATTAAATGACTTCGTCCAACAAGGGATATATATTATGATGGCAACAAATTGAATGTTTCAGTGTAGCTTCTAATTTCCCTGCAATATTGAGAATTTTCTAACCCTAGAAAGGGTCAACATGGTGTGCTTCGGGGAACTCATATCGCCAATAAGTACTCCTTTGCCATTGCCCCAGTCCTAGGGGCTGCAGCATCAATGGAGAATCCTCCTCCACAATCTCTCCCTGACGATATCATGATCGTCGAAATCTTCTCCAAGCTTCCGGCCAAGTCACTTTTCCTGTGCAGATGCGTCTCCAAATCCTGGCACGGCCTCATTTCCACAAGCAAGAGGCTCCCACCAACAATGGCCGGGCTCTTCTACAGGAACAACTGCAGCAACAAGATCGAATTCATCAGCCTCGGCTCAAGAACCTACGTTGATAACACTCCTATCGACACCACACTCTCTTTCTTTGCCACAATGTAACAATCTCAACATCGTCGACTCCTGCAACGGTTTGCTCCTCCTCACCGCCCCGGACTGTCTCTATGTCTGCAACCCCGCAACTAAAAAGTACGCTACGGTCCCCAAACCACCCACGCAGCCCATGCTGTTAGCGTTAGGGTTTGATCCTCGTCGCTCCCCGCACTACGAGATCGTCTCATTCCCCCAGGATGAGCTCGAGGACGGCCAGTCTGCTCACATCGAGAAGGCTGAGTCTTTCAATTCATCCACAGGCAAGTGGAAGTGGCGGGACAACAGGTACTGGAGGCTCGAACTTGTCTGCTTCGCTCGCACTGGTTTCGCCTTCTTGGATGGAATAATTCACACGCTAGACCTCGAGGACGGGCTACTTTCATAATGGGAGAGAATGTGTGGGATGTTGTCGCGGATCGGCCTGGGGTGGACTTTGGGATCGGACTGGAGACGCAGTTTCTTGGGCACTCTGGCCAGTTGATGCATCAGGCTCTGATTGCATCAGGTGAATTGTTTGTGTGGGTTGCTGAAAGCAGAACTGAGAGATATGGAATTCGCTACAGATATGTTTTGAAGCATAGAAACAGCGTTCGAGCTATAGTAGACCAGCTTCAGCTTGCAGGTGACCCGGTTCTTGAAGATGATGATGATCAGTTGCGTATCTGGCTTTTCATTCAGATTTCGACGTGATTTTTTCTCAGGTTGCAAGATAAGTTGCTTGCCTATCACTTGACAAGCGGTCAGTCGGAGGTGATCTGCAACAGCTTTGAGGGGGATCGGCCCTGTTTTGCTTATTCGCCCTGCTATTCTGAAGATTTGGCCTTGGAGACTTGCATGTAAGTGTGTGTTTGTAAGGGTTCAGTAATAAGAAGACCAATCACGCGCTGACACGTGTATTGATTCTCTTATAATATATTATGTATATGTGGGCCTCACATACATATTATAAGAGATTATAAGAGGACAACGCGTAATTGATTTTCTTATTGTATGTGTGTGTCGATCACACACTTGAACTATGATATGTGTGTAAGAGTACATTTGCATTTGTAATATACTGTGAAACCTTTGCTTGAAATTCTTGATATAAATTAGTTGTGCTTCAAATATGTGATCCAAATAGAGAGAGGGGATGGCAATCAGATGGAGGTGTTGTGCGCCGATAACAACCACAAGAGGAAACCCTAGATCTCAGATGCAAAAGAACAATACTATCAACAACAAATAACACACAATCCCAGAGAATAGCACAAACTCATATTTAACGAGGTTCGACCTTTTCGCCTACGTCCTCGAGGCAAGAAAGAGAGAGATTTCTATTGATTTTGTTAATCAATACAATGTTTTTCAGCTCTAGTGAGTAAGAGAGAGCTGCCTCTTTTAACTACTCTTCAACAAACCCTAGAAATCCGCTCTTAACCTAAACAGATTTCTAATTCAGTACTTTCCCGAAACAGCGCGACCCGACTGTCGGTCGACCGGCCGGTCGACCGACCCTATGCACCGGTCGACCGGTCCGGTCGACCGGGCCTAACCGAGAGTTAGGCACTTTCAGTCGGTCGACCGGGCGGTCGACCGATATACCCCATGCATGTCTGCTGTGCACGTCGTGCACGACGGTCGACCGGGCCGGTCGACCGTTCTGCTGCTTCTGCCGACGGTCGACCGGGCCGGTCGACCGTGCGCCTGCTGTGCTGATTCCTTTGCCTGCTGCTGCTGAATCTTTGACGACATCGTCGACTTCCTCTCTCTTCCTACAATTCTCCACCTCGGTGAAGATTTCTCCAAATCTGAGCCGAACTGACCATCGACCCAAAAGTGGCTGCACCAGTGTAGTTGCCTACGTACCCTGCCCAAGGGATCAAGCCATCCGTAATTCATCCAAATGAGCTTCAACAAGCTCATGCTACATGAAGGACGTGGTAAAGCCTTACAATGTGCAAACTTGACTCCTGACACCACTTTGGTAAGCATGTCGGCGGGATTCTCCGATGTATGAATCTTCAGCAGCTCAATATCACCCTGATCTAGAATCTCCCGGACAAATTGAACCTGACGTCGATGTGCTTCGTCCGTGCATGATATATCTGGTTCTTTGCTAAATAAATAGCACTCATACTGTCACAGTTGATCTTCAGAAGATCCTGATCCACCCCCAAGTCATCAAGCAAGCCTTGAAGCCAAATTGCCTCCTTCATAACCTCCGTCATGGCCATATACTCGGCCTCTGTGGTAGACAATGCGATGGTAGACTGTAGTGTGGAGCGCCAACTCACCGGTGCTTGAGAGAATGTAAAAACATACCCCGTTGTAGACCGGCGCTTGTCAATGTCACCAGCATAGTCGGAATCAACATATCCGATACAATCTTGCTTCCCTGTAGAGTCCTTCTCAAATACCAGACCTACATCAATGGTTCCTTTGATGTACCTCAAAATCCACTTCACTGCCTCCCAATGACCCTGTCCTGGATCATGCATATATCTACTGACCATAGAGACAGCTTGTGACAGATCTGGTCTCGTACACACCATAGCATACATAAGACTACCGACTGCGCTAGCATATAGGACGTGAGTCATGTACTCACGTTCTTCAATGTTCTTTGGAGACATATTAGCAGATAACTTGAAATGAGGAGCCAGTGGCATACTTACAGACTTCACATCCTTGCCGATGTTGAACCTCTGAAGTACCTTTTGCAATACCCCTTCTGTGTCAAGCTAACCCTGCCAACATTTCGGTCTCGTGTGATTTCCATGCCTAGCACCTTCCTTGCTTCACCAAGATCCTTCATCTCAAACTCAGAAGATAGATCCCTCTTCAGTGCATCAATTGCAGATTTAGACCTTGAAGCAATAAGCATATCATCTACATACAGAAGTAAATAGATATACTCCCCTGTCGGTAGCTTGTTGTAGTACACACATGGGTCATAGTGGCTGCGTGTGTACTTCTTTCCTCTAATGAAGCTGTCGAACCGCTTGTACCACTGTCTTGGAAACTGCTTTAGTCCATACAGCGACTTCTTCAGCTTATACACTATTTGTTCCTTTCCTGCAGTCTTGAACCCTGTTGGCTGAGTCATGTAGATCTCTTCATCTAGATCGCCGTGGAGAAAACGGTCTTTACATCGAGTTGATCAAGGTCCAACTCGTACTGTGCCACCAAAGCCAATAAGATACGAATTGAGAATGCTACACAATAGGAGAAAATACCTCATTATAGTCAATTCCTTCCCTTTGAGCATAGTCTTTAGCTACCAATTGGCCTTGTAGCGCACCAAATCTTCTTTGAGAGATCCCTGCTTCTTTGCATACACCTGTTGGCCCGAAGGCCCATCACTCTAGTTTTGATGATGATCAACTCATGTAGTTATAGTACTAATGATCTTGTGTTTAATTAGTGACAGATTTATGATCGAGATCTTAGTAGGTGCATAGCTTCAACAAAGAATTTAAAGTCAAGTATTGGAGCTAGCACGGTTTGATCCAAGAGCCATTGGATCGTGTTTGGACCAAGTCAAGAAGATGAGAAGCCTTCAAGTGAAGACTTCAAGAAGATGAAGACTTGTGTCTAGATTTGCTTTTGTTAAGATTTGTTTTTAGATAAAATATAAAGGATAGAATAGTTGGTGGATTGCTCAAGTACATCTATACACACACACTCTTGATTCAGAATGTTTTCATAAAAGAATTTTCATTTGAAAAATACGGTTTTGGTTAAAGACTATATAAATCGAATTTAGAGCTTATGTCAAAAACATAGATATTTCACCATGTTTGTGTAGTGGATCATATCCATACACACTATGCTTTAAAAGTTGTTTAAATATCTTGTTTCTGTATTTGGAGAAGTTTTTGGAAAAATCAAGTTTTGAAAAATACAAGTTTTGTCTTGAACCATAATTTCCAACTTACAAAAATAGTCCAAATTATTTGTAACATGCCTTGATTTTGTGCAAGCATGTTTGTTTATCAAAGTATATTGGTAAAACTATTTTTGTAGATTTTTTTGTATTTTATGGGATTTTATTTAAGCCAAACGACCAACATTTTAATCTCTGAATTTCTGTTTTCTGGCTTCAGCCGGTCGACCGGCGGTCGACCGACGTGCACAGACGTGCACGCCAGTTCTGGCAGGAGGGCCGGTCGACTGCTCCAGTCGACCGTCCAGAGAGCTCTGCTCTCTGGAAAGGCCCCGGTCGACCGGGCAGTCGACCGGACAGAGAGCTGTGCTCTCTGTATCCTGGCCTCGGTCGACCGACCGGTCGACCGATGGCTCAACGGTCTGAAATATGACCGTTGGCCGGTCGACCGGCCGGTCGACCGGCCGTCGACCGACAGTTCTATTTGGCCCCAACGGTTAGTTTTTGGAGCCCTATAAATTGGGCCATTTGGGGCTGTTTTAGACAAGATTTTAGGAGAGTTTTTGGGCCAGTATTTCCTACTCTTTTCAGAGGTTTTTCTCCACAAAATTGAGCAAATATTTCGTATCAAAAGGAGAGTTTTATCAAGAGTGTAAAAGTGATTTCTTTGAGTTTCCTCCACCATTTCTTTCCTTGTTTTTCTCACAAACACTTGAGCAATTCATAGACATATTCATCCTATAGGAGTGTTGTAGTGAGATTGTTTTTAGGTGATCAAAGTGTTGTGATCATCAAAGACTTCTTCTTTGTTCTTTGAGGAGGCGACAAGTGTGTTCGCGGTGGTTTAGAGTTCGTGTGTGAACTCTTTGTTTGAGGTGCGGCCTCGGCGAGCTAGTGGGCTCGCGGTGTGTACGGGACTAGAGAGTCCGAGGGATTGTAGGTGTTGCGGCACCGAGGAGTGATCCATTGGGATCAAGCATAGTGGAAATCCTTCGTGTGTCGAAGGCGGGGATGTAGAGCAAGTGTGCTCGAACCTCGAAACAAATCCCTCGTGTTTGCGATTGCTCTCTCTCTCTTTGTCTCTTGTTTATATCTTGCATACTTACATTGTGTTTATCTTTATATGCTTGATATACTTTTGTGCTCATATTGTATATGCTTGTGGTTTGTTTGCTAACACTTGTATTCAACCAAGAGAGCCAACGCGGCACCTAAACCCATATCTAGGGAATCTTGAGGAGTTAGTCCAGAGCCCTTCACGGGAAATTCTGCTACACTCTTGTGTTATACGTGATGTTTAGTGTAATAGTTTAGTTTAGGTCATAATAGTTTTTAATTCCGCATTTAGTGACCATTAGATTAGCCATCACCTATTCACCCCCCTCTAGGTGATTTACAATTGGTATCAGAGCCTCGTGCTCTTGATTTGGGTCTTACAATCTAGAGTTAAAGATCCTCTTTTTAGGCTAATCACTATTTTTGTACACACTCCATGGACTTCATGTCACCACCCACCTTTGACATTCTTAACGTCCAAATTTGGAAGGTTAAGATGTCCTTGTACCTCAAGGCCCTAGGCATTCATGTTTACTTTGCCATCACTAGAGATGATTATTGTTTAAATGGCAAAAACATTGAGGCTAATGCAAAAGCCCTTCATCCTTTAAAGTCAACCCTAAATGATGAATATTTATCTAGGGTTTCTAACATTGATTCGGCTTTTATAGCTTGGAACATCATCACCTCCCTTGGCGAAAAGGATCTATATTATGCCGGGAGCGATTCGGACGTTGGAAGCGACACCTTCAACGTATGCTACATGGTCCAAGGGGATAACCCCCTTGAGGTAACTACCGAATCCGAGGTAGATGATAATGACATGTCATATGATGAGCTTTCCACATTTTGTCAATTACTACTTGAAAAATATGACATGCTTAAGAAAGATAATAAAAATTTAAAAAAGAATTTTGATTGCATGCTTAGTGAAAATGATTCTTTTAAAATAAGATTGCATGCTTAGAAAAGAAAAAGAATATTTGAAAAATGAGAATGTTTCCTTACTTTCCAAATTAAGTGATCTTTGTGAAGGAAACACTATTTTGAAAGATAAAATTGTTTTGGTGGAAAAACAAAAGGAAGTTATTTTTCAAGAAAATAATTTTTTGAAAAGAAAAATGGTTGAAAAAGAAAAGGAAAATGTTTCTAAAAAGAATAAGAAAAATGATTGTACATCTCATCATGCTTTACATGCCACCACAAATGAGATTAATGTTTTGAAAAATAAATTAATAGTTTAAGCTCTACATTGAGTACTTGTGCATTTAACCACACTAGATTGGAGTCCTTGTTTTCTAAGAAACAAACTCCACATGTTCATGCACATTCACATCATGTATATGCTTATGTTGCACGCCACGATCACACTCACACACATAAGCATACTAAGGTGTACAAATGTACACATTGTGGCAGCAAAGGCCATTTAGCAAAATTTTGTTATGACAAGATTAATACTTTAAATTTTGCTAATAAAAATGTTTGGGTCCCTCACAAAGCTAACCCCCAAGGACCCAAAAGAAAATGGGTACTGAAATCCCCACCTTTGATTTTTGATGTAGGTGAGGGCTCTCACAAGATGTGAGAGATTTGGTGCCTTGATGGTGGATGCACATGGATTCGATGGACACACTTTTGATGCATCACTATCAAGGAGGTTTGGTGGGACAACCACCATGTTTGGAGCTTTGGAGCATAGTTCCTTAGTTGGTAACTATTTCTAAAACTCCTAGTTTATTTACATGCTTTACATTTGATAATATCATTTAGCATGTACATGTTTTAATTGTTTTTGTGCTTCATGTGGTAATTACTAGTTTAAATGTAGCTTTATCAAACTTGTATTATACATGTACAAATAGTGAGCAACAAATTGATTCATATATATTTGCACTTCATTGTTCATTTGTACTCACCATATGGACATGTATAGGCTAGTTTTGAGATTCTCTCATTTATACATGTTTTGCCAATTTTCATGTTTTACTTCCTGTATATGCATTTTATATTCAAATCTAATAAATATACATGTATACCCGTGAGTCTCTTGCCTTCATGCAAATACTATTAATAGACTCTTTTGTATGTTTGGGATATGTATGCATATTGTTAGGATTGGATAAATCATACATATACCATGAAGTTTAGTGTTTAATGAAAAATGAATTTTCATGTTTTGAGCTTTATTGACTAGTTTCATGACAATGCTAGTTACATGATGTTTGAACACTCACACTTTATTTATTTATTCATGACTTTATTTCATGATTATTTTTTGTGCTTGATGGACCATGAGTGCTTAAATTTTTGTGTATTTAGTTGATTCATGAAAAACATATGATTTGATTTCATGTCTTTGAAGGATCTTTAACTAGTTTTTCAAAAATTATTTTAACTAGTTAATTATTCTTCATATTGGTAGTGATTTTCAATGCTAAAATATTTTCAAATCTATTTTTAAAAACTCTACCCATTTCATGGGCGGATGGCTAGGCGTGTATGCCTTGCGAGCTTAATTGAAAATCATTTATCTTGTGCATATGAAGGGTGGTAGGTTATGAGTTATATACATGATTTACATTATTATTTTCAATTGGTATCTCAATTGATACTTTTGTATATACTCATATTTTATTTTCTATATATGTATGCTCTAACTTTTAATTGGTATTATCATTCTCATACATATATATGATTTTCATGTGCTTGCTTTACAATTGGTATATATATTTAAAGCACAAAATCAGTTTATGCTAAGCTTGATCTAAAACTTTATTTTCAATTGGTATCTCAATTGACATTTTTTAAAGCTTATGCATAGTTTTTCAATTGGTATCAATATGCTTCAATTTTAAATTTGTTATGAATTTACAATTGATATCAATATGTTTTACCTATTTGTAATGTTTATTTACAATTGGTAGTTTATTTACAATTGGTATCTTAAAGATTGATTTACTAAGATATCTCAAAATTTAGTTTATTAAGAAAAATTCAAAATTTTGTAAATTAAAAATTTTTGATTTGTATTGCCTATATGCAAGGAGAGCTTAACATCTCTTCTACATATAGATTCATGTTTAGTGTATCTTGTATTGAGAAGCTTGACAACTCTTCTTTATGTGATACACGTGTGTAGGGGGAGCTTCACATCTCCTCTTATGCATTACATATTATGTGTTATGTGAATTAGGGCTTGTCATCCCTTCTTCATGTAATGCATATATGTAGGGAAGTTAAGTTAGCGTCTTCCTCTTCATGAATGTATATCGCATATAACTCTTTATTGATTTTATCCCTTATTGATCTTTTTGTTTATGACAAAAAGGGGGAGAAAAATTTGTTGATTTTGCTTTTACCCCTTTGTTGATGATTGACAAAAAGGGGGAGAAAGATTTTGGCTTATATGCATGCTTTGGAGAAGAATTTATGTTTATGCATATATGTTTTGTTTTGCAAATAGGAGAAAAAGAATTTGATTTGTTTTGTGCTTGTTAGCATGTTTATCTCCATACATTTGCATCCATGTTTATGTGCTTAATTTCCATATATATTGTTTATTTGCTATGCATGAGTTAAGGGGGAGCTTCTTTGAAGCTTTACTTTAATCCATGCATATATAACTTCATGAGTTTTGTCATCATCAAAAAGGGGAGATTGTTGGCCCGAAGGCCCATCACTCTAGTTTTGATGATGATCAACTCATGTAGTTATAGTACTAATGATCTTCTGTTTAATTAGTGACAGATTTATGATCGAGATCTTAGTAGGTGCATAGCTTCAACAAAGGATTTAAAGTCAAGTTTTGGAGCTAGTACGGTTTGATCCAAGAGCCATTGGATCGTGTTTGAACCAAGTCAAGAAGATGAGAAGCCTTCAAGTGAAGACTTCAAGAAGATGAAGACTTGTGTCTAGGTTTGCTTTTGTTAAGATTTGTTTTTAGATAAAATGTAAAGGATAGAATAGTTGGTGGATTGCTCAAGTACATCTATACACACACACTCTTGATTTAGAATGTTTTCATAAAAGAATTTTCATTTGAAAAATACGGTTTTGGTTAAAGACTATATAAATCGAATTTAGAGCTAAATGTCAAAAATATAGATATTTCACCATGTTTGTGTAGTGGATCATATCCATACACACTATGCTTTAAAAGTTGTTTAAATATCTTGTTTCTGTATTTGGAGAAGTTTTTGGAAAAATCAAGTTTTGGAAAATACAAGTTTTGTCTTGAACCATAATTTCTAACTTACAAAAATAGTCCAAATTATTTGTAACATGCCTTGATTTTGTGCAAGCATGTTTGGTTATCAAAGTATATTGGTAAAACTATTTTTGTAGATTTTTTTGTATTTTATGGGATTTTATTTAAGCCAAAACGACCAACATTTTAATTCCTGAATTTCTGTTTTCTGGCTTCAGCCGGTCGACCGACCGGTCAACCGAGTTCTGAAGTCGGTTAACCGGACGGTCGACCGACGTGCACAGACGTGCACGCCAGTTCTGACAGGAGGGCCGGTCGATCGCTCCGGTCGACCGGGCGGTCGACCGGACAGAGAGATGTGCTCTCTGTATCCTGGCCTCAGTCGACCGACCGGTCGACCGATGGCTTAACGGTCTGAAATATGACCGTTGGCCGGTCGACCGACAGTTCTGTCTGGCCCCAACGGTTAGTTTTTGGAGCCCTATAAATTGGGCCATTTGGGGGCTGTTTTAGACAAGATTTTAGGAGAGTTTTTGGGCCAGTATTTCCTACTCTTTTCAGAGGTTTTTCTCCACAAAATTGAGAGCAAATATTTCCTATCAAAAGGAGAGTTTTATCAAGAGTGTAAAGTGATTTCTTTGAGTTTTCCTCCACCATTTCTTTCCTTGTTTTTCTCACAAACACTAGCAATTCATAGACATATTCATCCTATAGGAGTGTTGTAGTGAGATTGTTTTTAGGTGATCAAAGTGTTGTGATCACCAAAGACTTCTTCTTTGTTCTTTGAGGAGGCGGACAAGTGTGTTCGCGGTGGTTTAGAGTTCGTGTGTGAGCTCTTTGTTTGAGGTGCGACCTCGGCGAGCTAGTGGGCTCGCGGTGTGTACGGGACTAGAGAGTCCGAGGGATTGTAGGTGTTGCGGCACCGAAGAGTGATCCATTGGGATCAAGCATAGTGGAAATCCTTCGTGTGTTGAAGGCGGGGATGTAGAGCAAGTATGCTCGAACCTCGAAACAAATCCCTCGTGTTTGCGATTGCTCTCTCTCTCTCTCTCTCTCTTTGTCTCTTGTTTATATCTTGCATACTTACATTGTGTTTATCGTTATATGCTTGATATACTTTTGTGCTCATATTGTATATGCTTGTGGTTTGTTTGCTAACACTTGTATTCAACCAAGAGAGCCAACGCGGCACCTCAACCCATATCTAGGGGAATCTTGAGGAGTTTGTCCAGAGCCCTTCACGGGGAATTCGGCTACACTCTTTTGTTATACGTGTGTTTAGTGTAATAGTTTAGTTTAGGTCATAATAGTTTTTAATTCCGCATTTAGTTACCATTAGATTAGCCATCACCTATTCACCCCCCTCTAGGTGATTTACAATACCCACTTACAGCCTATCGCCTTCTTCCCTTTGGGCAACCTAGTAAGTTCCCAAGTGTCATTCTTGTAGAGAGACTTCATCTCTTCTTCCATGGCTTCTTTCCACATCTTCGACTCTGAACTGATTTCAGCTTCTCTGAAGGTGGACGGGATAGCCTCCTCAACGACCGAAAGTGCATACGCCACGACCATATCTGTAGTGAGCCAACTTGGTCTCCTAGTATTTTTCCTTGGTCTTTCAACTGCAGTAGAGTCAGGAACATTACCCATGACCAGTTCTTGACCCTCTTCATCATCAGCATCTTCCTCATTTGCTTGATCATTACCCTGTGTCACCCTAGGTATGATCCTTACCGATGCTGAACTCTCTAGAGATGGTGGATTTGCATCATTCTCAACCTGCTGCGATATACATCTTTGGTCTTGCTAGTCTCCACCTGCTGAGAGACCTTAGGCTTCAACATAGAAGCCTCATCAAAAGTGACATCCCTGCTGAGAAGAAATTTCCTGTCCGTTGGATCCCAAATCTTGAACCCTTTGATTCCCTTCTTGAAACCGACGAACACACCCTTCTTTGCTCTTGGATCTAACTTATCATCTTTGACATGATAATAGGCTGGACAACCAAACACCCTTAGCAAATCATAGTCAGCAGCTGTTTTTCCCGACCAAACTTCGAGAGGAGTTTTCCCCTCTATCGCAGACGACGACAACCTATTCACAAGGTAGCATGCATATGCCAAAGCCTCAGCCCAGAAGTTCTTTGATAAACCAACATTGGACAACATACACCGGACCTTCTCTAGCAAAGTCATGTTCATACTTTCTGCTACCCTATTCTGTTGCGGTGTCTCCCTCACTGTGAAGTGTCTCTCTATGCCCTCGTCAAGACATAGCTGAAGGAAAGGATCGAACTTGTATTCTCCTCCATTATCTGAACGGAGGACCTTGATTTTCCTTCCCGTACTTCTCTCCAAGTTCTTCTTCCACTTCACAAACAGTTCTAGGACTTCCCCTTTGTGTCTCATGGTATATACCCAGCAACGCCTAGAATAGTCATCAATAAACGACACAAAGTAATGGTTACCTCCAATTAATCCAGTCTTGGTAGGTCCCCAAACGTCAGTGTGAACGTAGTCCAAAATCCCCTCGGTGCAATGTGTTGCTGTGCCAACTTCACCTTGGTCTTCTTCCCGATGATGCAGCGTTCACAGAATTCCATCTTGCAGGTTCCGGCACCCTTCAATAACCCTTGCCTTGCAAGAGTTTGCAACGACTTTTCTCCTGCATGTCCCAGCCTCATATGCCACAGCCTGGTTGAGTCTTCATCTGAACTGGTAGAAGCCGCCACTTATCCTGTAACAGTACTACCATTCAAGTAGTAAAGATTGTTCCTGTGATCGGCCTTCAATACCACCATCGAGCCTTTGATCATCTTAAGGACTCCTTCCTTAATTGACACCACAAGGCCCAATGACTCCAAAGCTCCAACAGAGATCAGGTTTCTCTTCAATTGAGGTACATACCTCACTTCCTTCAGTTCCCTTACCATCCCATCAAACATTTTGATTTGGATTGTACCTACACCCTCCATGATACATGGATGATCATCGCCCATAACGACTGAACACCCCTCCAGCTTCTCAAAGCTAGAAAACCAATCCTGATTAGGGCATACATGGTATGTAGCATCAGTATTCAAAATCCACTCATTATCTCCTGAGTAGCCAACGATGGGAGTAGTGACTGAGAATGAGAACACCGACGAGTCTGAGTCTGATCCACCTGCCTGTGAGTTACTGCTCTGAGTACTAACGACCTTTGCAAGATTTTCTCAGTCTTCGACTCCTTCTTCTTCCCTTTAAACTTTGGACAGTCCACTTTCCAGTGCCCTAATTCTCTGCAGAAGGCACACTGGTTCTTCTTCAGATCCCTATAACCCAGCCTGGACTTCGATCTCCCTCTTTCATCTTTGCCCTTCCTATATGAACCCCTGCCTCTTACTGCTAGCGCCTCTGCTGATGAGCTTGACTGAGAAGGTTGTCTCTCCTTTCTCCTCGTCTCATAATTTGCCAAAGCAGACGACACTTCATGATAGTCCAGAGTCTGTCTACCATTTATGAAGGTTAAGGTGAATGTCTCATACTCTTCCGCAGGAAGAGAGTTCAAGAGGATTACGCCTTGTCTTCCTCATCTATCTTGACATCCACATTGACCAAATCCGTAAGAAGCTTCGTGTAGCGATTTAGATGTTCATTCACGGAGCATCCCTTCTTCATCTAAAACCCGTACAGCTTGCTCTTCAGCTGTAATCTCGATTCAATACTCTTGGTCAGATATTTCCTTTCAAGGATCTCCCACAACTGCTTCGCAGATGTCTCGTGTAACACAAGATATTTGATGTCTTGTATTAGACACGATCTAATCAAACCACACGCAGATCGGTTCATCTTCTCCCACTCTTCTTCAGTGGTTGTGCTTTGCTTCTTCTTCAGAAGTAGAGTATCCTCGAGGTTCGATGCATTTAGGGCATCCATCACCTCGCACCTCCACATCCCAAAATTGTTAGTGCCGTTAAACTTCACCACGTCAATCCTCGGATGAGAATTCATGGTCCTCACTGATGTACTTTTTTCGCCATTTCTCTAACTGGATCCTCTATGTATGCGGAAACCAAACGGAGATAGATAAGCAACTCGGTTAAAAATCAGATTTTTACCTTCCCACAAAACCCTAGAATGAGTTTCTGACCAGATCTACTCCTCCAATGATTCCTTGAGCACTCCTCACATTGTTCTGAGATCGACACACGATCCCACGAACAAGACCACCGCTAATCTGAGATCGACACACGATCTCCACCAAATCAGCACCCGATGCCCTCCGAATCGCCAGATAATCCCACGAAGAACCTGAGAAGCTCTGATACCACTTGTTGTGCGCCGGACAACAATCACAAAGAGGAAACCCTAGATCTCAGATGCAAAAGAACAATACTATCAACAGCAAATAACACACAATCCCAGAGAATAGCACAAACTCAGATTTAACGAGGTTCGGCCTTTTCGCCTACGTCCTCGGGGCAATAAAGAGAGAGATTTCTATTGATTTTGTTAATCAATACAATGTTTTTCAGCTCTAGTGAGTAAGAGAGAGCTGCCTCTTTTCACTACTCTTCAACAAACCCTAGAAATCTGCTCTTAACCTAAACAGATTTCTAATTCAGCACTTTCCCGAAACAGCCCGACCCGACTGTCGGTCGACCGGCCGGTCGACCGACCCTATGCATCGGTCGACCGGGCCGGTCGACCGTGCCTAACCGAGAGTTAGGTACTTTCAGTCGGTCGACCGGGCAGTCAACCGATATACCCCGTGCATGTCTGCTGTGCACGTCCGTGCACGACGGTCAACCGGGCCGGTCGACCGTTCTGCTGTTTCTGCTGACAGCCGACCGGGCCGGTCGACCGTGCGCCTGCTGTGCTGATTCCTTTGCCTGCTGCTGCTGAATCTTTGACGACATCGTCGACTTCCTCTCTCTTCCTACAGGAGGTTGACGTTAACCTGAAACGAATCGGGTCAATTTGGGAGGGGACTGCTCAGATTCTGCATTTGTCTTTTGCTTTGGAAATAAAGGCCTATGCGAGTGCCGAATATCTGCAAGATTGCGAAACATTAGGATAAAATTTCCTTCAAAACATATCTGTGGCGATATTATTATTATTATTATTATTTTTTTTTTTGGCAACATTCACGCCCGTATACAATCCCGAGGCATCAGCTTCCAAACAAACTCGGAGATTCAGTAAACAACAAACAGTTATCCCACTAAACAACAAAATCTTATTTATGAAACACAGGGATTTTCTGGGTTTACCGTTTACTCTAAAAAAAAAACAGTTATCGTGACAACACTTATTATCAAAACATCTATAATATCTATAATATAAAAAGCAATATCTTGCATTATATCTATATTACTACCATAAAAAATATCAGCCCAAAAAGATTTTGTCTGGCACTTTTGATCTTTTCGGAAAAAATTCATTGTCATAATAAAACTTTAAAATATGGCTATTTGAGTAAAATTTTGTTTTGTTGAGTGAAAGATATCATTTACAGCATATAATATTTTTTCAGTAAAATTATTTTAAAAATTATGCAAATGGAAGACTCTCTTACTCACTCTCAAACTTGTTTTTCTTTCTTATCTAATATCATACAAGACAAATATATATATCTTTCTCTCTTTTTTTTCCTTGGATTCAACCATGAGTGGTTGGATTTAGTATTATCCGTGGATCCATCTTCTCGAGACCGGATCTCGTTGTCTCCACCTTGGATTTGACTATCTTGTGGCCAAATCTGATAGATTTCTCTTTCTATCTAGCCATGAGTGGCATGATCCAGTCCTGATGTACGACAAAAGAGGAAAAATAAGAGATTGTGGTGGGATTGGGGAAAAAGATAGAAAATTAGGGAAAAGATAATGGGTTTCAGACTTCGCACCCAAGAGAATCACGCTATCACTTCATGCAGCACACAGAAAGATTTCAAAGGAAACATCTATGGTGTCAAAATTCTTCATAACTCATTCGTTGACCCCCAAATAAAATCCTATAAGGATATTTAAAGACAAACGCCACATGCACTACTTATGCGACATCATCTCCTAGTCATAAAAAAAAAAATAAAAGAATAATAAAAATTAATAAAACAATGAATAAGGAACCTCCTACTCCTAATCAAAGCCAACTCAGCCTTTATTTCCCCTGCTCCGATTGGTCTTCCAATAGCTCCTTGGATCTTCAATATCCTTTCAATTCTTCTTTGGCTATAGAAAACTCAACCTCGAGTTTTAAAATGTGACATCATGAAAAGTCTCAAGCAAAAGGTTGGATTGGATATTGGTCATGACTTCTATAACTATGAATTGCAACACCCCATTTTATATAGGATGCCATCATAAAAAATACTTGAAAGCGATCATTCTCATCTAGTGATGTCAACATGAAAGGATGAATCAATAATAATTTGTTGGACAAAGAGGTGACTAACTCTGGCTTTAATGGCAGCGGATCAAGCATTTTTTCAGGATCATGCTCGGGTTCAGTCAGTGACACTAGAACAAATGTTGCTTTTGGTTCGAGCTTGAACTTAATCAGTACCTAATGGTACTAGATCAAATGCTTCTTTAGATTCGAGTTCAGACTTTGTCAGTGGATCGAAGTTTGAACTTAGCTCAAACTCTAGATTTGAGTCTAGCACCGACTCTACCTCTAAATGTGCTTTTAACCCTGGCTTAGGATTTGACTATGAATTTGGCTATGGCTGTGACATATGTGCGAGCATAACTGGCTCCTTATCTGACATTTGCTTGGGCATAGCTAGCTATTTGTGATCGGACATAAGTGGCTCCAGATCTGACATTTACTTAGGCATAACTTCCTCCAGATCTAACTTTGCCGAGGCGTAACTGGCTTTGAGTTATTCCCAAGCATAATAATTGCTTCAGATCTAACTTTTCCCAGACAATTTTCCCTATCCTGATGTGTCTCTTCCCACATGGCTCTGAGCTCTATAAGAAATTGATTCAGTAGCTGTTCTTGTAAGTATACCTAGAGGGGGGCGAATAGGCATACTAGCTAATCTAGGATAAATGATGCGGAATTTAAAAACTAATTGCTAATACACTATGTGTAACCAAGAGTGAGCCCGAATTCCCCGTGAAAGGCTCTGGAATTATTCCTCGAAATTTCTCTAAATTAAAAGTTGAGGTACTAATAGAAGCTCTCTTGGTTGAACACAATTGTGGGTACACAAACAATATCTAGCATGTATGTGAATATGAACAAGTAATAACAATGCAAGATATAAAGAGAGATAGAGTTGGGAGATAGTAAACAAATGTAAACAACAAGATATGTTTCGAGATTCGAGCGACTGCTCTGTAAAACACCTAGAGGGGGGGTGAATAGGTGTTAATGCTAATCTTAAGATCTTTTTAAACAAGTATGAATATATGATGCAACGATCGCCCAAAACAAGACTAGAAGCCGAATACCCGGTGAAGGGCTCTGAACTCCTTCCTCGTGATTCCTCTAAATAAGAGTTTGAGGTGCGTATTGCAATCTTGTTGTATGAGTATAGATCAACAATTTAGCAAGAAATGAAATGGATGCAATAGTGAAGTGCACACAAGATATATATCAAGCTAGAAATTAAGAGCAATAACACAAGCTAGAAGTAGAGAGCAATAAGAGAAACAATCGCAAACACAAAGTATTTGTTTCGAGGTTCGAGCCACCGCTCTACTCCCCGCCTTCACCGCCGTGAAGGGTTTCCACTATATCCACCGAGGAACGATTACAAGGTCTACCGAAGACCGGAGTACCGAACTCCACCAATTACAATCCTCTACCGAAGAGGGATCTCAACACAAGAAGAACAAGCAACCAAGTGATAAACAAAAGATCACAAACTTCTCTTTACAACTTCCTTATAGAATGAGGAGGGTATTTTGGCTCAAGAAGTGTAGTGAGAAAACAAACTCAGTTGTAAATGAAAATTGCTTGAAAACACAACTGAAAAACAATAGCCAAGAATGCACTAAAGAATTGAGAGCTTTTGAAACTTTTTCTTTCTTTTGAAAACTTGAAAGCAATAGGTATTTTCTTGTATCTTTGCAAGAGACCAATCCCCTCTATTTATAGGGAAAGGAGGAGATCTAAACATGATTAAATTTAGTTTATTAGGTCTAAAAATAGTCCCCAAAATATCATAATTATTTGACACACAAAACCCAACCAAAACAGAAAAACATAAAAGAGGAAAGAGCCGTTTGGCGCAGCAGACGGCTGTTGGTCGACCGGCCCGGTCGACCGACAGTCCAATTGGCAAATGGCCGTTGGACTCGGTCGACCGGTCGGTCGACCGGCAGCTAAAGGAAAATTTCGTTTTGGACTGTCGGTCGACCGACCCGGTCGACCGACCAAAAACAGAGAGTAAGCTGCTTCTAGTCGGTCGACCGACAGACGTGCACAAAACGTGCACGCCCTAGACACTAGGCTCGGTCGACCGGCCAGACCTAGAATAGGTCCGGTCGACCGGCCCGGTCGACCGACAGGCCTGAAACAGAATTGTTATAGGAATTTTTCTGAACTCTGGAAATTTTTCAAAATAATTTTGTAGGGATATATGACTAAGTATCATGCAATAAAGATAGGTATACATGATATAAACATGATATAAAATTTATAAAAATTTTGAGTCATGTATAGTTATCAAGGCATGAACTTAAATCAAATACCAAAAATAAAAACCGTATTTTGAAAAGTGTGTGTGTGTTCTTGAGCCAACTTAACACAACCTCATTCTTTAACAAACTAACTCTTACATAGGTTCTAGGTGACTACAGAGTCTTTAAGTGGGCTTCTCTTGAATAGCTTGATATTTGGAACCCGAAATGAACCGACTTGAGTCAAACCAACCTTCCTTTAGGCAAGAACACTTCATGAATCCTTAGAATCCTGAAACACACTTAAACATTAAACATGATTAGTACAAATAACTATATATGTTTTGTAATCATCAAAACTCAATAAAACGGGTAATTGTAACCTTGGGCCAACAATCTCCCCCTCTTTGATGATGACAAAACATATGAGTTATTTTTAAAAATATGAGAAAAGAGCTTGGAAGCTCCCCCTCAAATTATGCTATGTATAAAAGAATGGCTATGTGTATAAATGAATGGCTATATTCATAATAGAAAACACATTGCTCAAAATTCTTAACTCAAAAACTAAAACTCACTTGTTATATCACAAAAGTCAAAATGCATAACTCCAAAGTATAAAAACTCAAAAATGCATAACTCCAAAGTTTAAAATAACTTACTTTTTCTCCCCCTTTTTATCATACATCAAAAAGGGTAAACATAGTTAAAAAAAATCCTTCATAAATCAATAACACAAACATTCAACTCACCACAAATAAAGGAAAATCTAGCATAGTTTAGAGGTTTTGTAAAAATATCGGCAAGTTGAAAATCGGTAGAAACATAATCAATATCAATATCACCTTTCTCAAAATGATCTCTAAGAAAGTGATACCGAATGTCAATGTGCTTAGTCTTACTATGTTGACTTGCATTTTTTGTCATATGAATAGTACTAGTATTATCACAAAATATTTTAATATGGTCAAAATGTAAATCATAGTCAAGGAGAGTATGTTTCATTTAAAGAACTTGTGCACAACAAGCTCCGGCTGCAACATACTCCGCCTCGGCGGTTGAAAGGGCTACCGAATTTTACTTTTTGGAAGACCAAGAAACAAGACAATTACCAAGAAATTGACATGTTCCACTTGTACTCTTCCTATCTACCCTACAACCCGCATAGTCGGCATCCGAAAAACTCGTCATGGAAAATTGTCCGGTCTTCGGATACAACAAACCCATTTCAATTGTGCCCTTAAGGTATCTAATAATGCGTTTTACCGCAATCAAATGGGACTCTTTAGGACACGATTGAAATCGAGCACAAAGACAAACACAAAACATAATATCCGGCCTACTAGCCGTCAAATACAACAAGCTACCAATCATGCTACGATAAAGCTTAATGTCTACACTTGTACCTTGTTCATCCTTGTCAAGATTTGTGGTAGTTGCCATGGGAGTTTTGCTTGTTCTAGCTCCTTCAAGCCCAAATCTCTTGATAAGTTCCTTTGTGTATTTGGCTTGATTGATGAAGATCCCATCCTTCTTTTGCTTGATTTGGAGACCAAGGAAGTAGGTAAGCTCACCCATCATAGACATCTCGAATTCTTCCTTCATGCATGATTCAAAAGCTTGGCAAAGAGTTTCATTAGTAGAACCAAATATGATATCATCCACATAAATTTGAACAATAAGAATATCATTTTCAACATGTTTTGTAAACAAGGTAGTATCTATTTTTCCTTTCTTAAAACCATTTGAAATTAGAAATGAAGAAAGCCTTTCATACCAAGCCCTAGGGGCTTGTTTTAAACCATAAAGAGCTTTGTCAAGTTTGAAAACAAAATTCGGATGTGTAGGATCAACAAACCTGAGGGGTTGTTCAACATACACCTCCTCTTCAATAAATCCATTTAAGAAAGCACTTTTAACATCCATTTGGAAAAGCTTAAAATCTTTATAAGAAGCAAATGCAAGTGTCATCCATATGGCTTCAAGCCGTGCTATAGGTGCAAAGGTTTCTTCAAAATCGATCCCTTCGATTTGAGTATAACCTTGGGCAACTAACCTAGCTTTATTCCTAATAACATTTTCTGACTCATCCAACTTGTCCTTAAAGATCCACTTAGTACCAATTGTGAAATCACCTAGAGGGGAGGTGAATAGGTGACTATGCTAATCAATGCACAATCAAAAATTTATGATGCAAAAAATCCCAAAACAAGTGAATATAGCAATGAATGTAGAAAGCAAGTAATAAGAGCAATGAAAGTAGAATAAGAAATAAGAGCAAGTAAACCAAACGCAAACACCGAGAATTTTTCCGAGGTTCGAGCACCCAGCTCTACGTCCCCGCCTTCCCCAGAAGGATTTCTAACCACTATAACTTCACAAAGATGTTACAAATACACCGGAGTACCCAACTCCACAATCTCAAGTACAAGTTCTCTCTTGGTGATCAAAAGACCACAAACTCTCTTTTGAAAAGTTCTCTTCCCTTACAAAAATTCTTGTAGAACAATGAGAGGATTGAAGCTCTTGTATGTAAGTGGAAAAAGAAAATGAAATCAGAGAGTTTTGAAAAACACTTCAGAAAATGAGAGAGATTTTCAGCACAAAAACCAAGAAATGAATCTCTTTTGAATGCCATAAAATTTTGAAACTTTTGCAAATTTTTCTTGTTGTGAACCTCTCCCTAAACACCCCTATTTATAGTAGAGGGCTAGGGTTTAAAGATAAAACTCACTTAAGGCTAATTAGAAAGTATTAGGATCAGCAAATATCATTTAAACCGTTTTTAGAAAGAAAAAGACAAAAACAAAACAGCTCAGAAAAATAGCTGTTACTGTTCAAACGGCTCTCTCGGTCGACCGGAGTTCAAATAAGAGAGTCGTTGCCGGCTCTCGGTCGACCGACCGGTCGACCGAAAAATACAGAGAGCAAACGACTTACAGTCAGGCAGGTTTCGGTCGACCGCTCGGTCGCCCGACAGGGTTCGGTCGACCGGTCAGTCGACCGACAAACGTGCACACGGATACGCACCATACTGCCAGAACTACGGTTGACTGTGACGGTCGGCCGCTCTGACCTGTCATAGTGCGGTCGACCGGTCGGTCGACCGGCTCAGGTCAAAAGTCAAAACTGAAACAGAATATTGAAGAGAATTTGATTTTTAACAAAACATTTTTGAATAGAGATATATATAAAACATAAATAGAAGATTGTATACAAAAATATTTTGTACATATTATAGGGAATATATATGAAAATGATATGTGCGCAAAACCGTGTGTGATAGAGCTTCAAACCTATTCACTATACTTTAACAAAACTATAAAACTAAAAACAAATCTAATGAATTCTTTTGAGCAATCTTGAAGTCTTGAGCCATGCAAAGCCTAGCTAGAGCCTTCTCTTCTATGTTCCTTCCTTGATGTGCCAAAAAGCCTTCTTTGCTCCATGAACCTAGAATAACTTATAAAAGCTAAGCAATGGCCTCCAAACATAGTGCAAACCTGAAACTTATCTTGAACAAACTTATTAGTACCAAATAGCTCTTATTTGTTTTGTTATCATCAAAACCCTAAACAAATGGAGAGTGTAACCTTTTGGGCCAACAATCTCCCCCTTTTTGATGATGACAAAACAAATAGGTTATAATAAAAATAAAAGAGAGAGTGTAAGCTCCCCCTCAAATTATGCCATGTTAAACAAAGAAAAACCATATGAGTTGCAAGCAAAAACCATGAGACTAAAAATCATAAACACCATGAGATATAAAACACTTGCAAAACACTTAAACTCAAATACAAGAATTCACGAAAACACATCAAAAATTAAAAACATATATAAACTCATTCTCCCCCTTTTTGTCATACATCAAAAAAAAGGTTAAGAAAACATTTTTATTCAATAACACAAACATTAAGTTCACCACAAATAAAAGAAAATCTAGCAAAATCGAGTGGTTTAGTGAAAATATCGGCAAGTTGCAAATCCGTAGAAACATAATCAATATCTATATCTCCTTTCTCAAAATGATCTCTAAGAAAGTGATATCTAATCTTAATGTGCTTGGTCTTACTATGTTGATTTGCATTCTTAGTCATATGTATAGTACTAGTATTATCACAAAGTATTTTTATATGGTTATAATGCAAATCATAATCAAGGAGAGTATGTTTCATCCAAAGGACTTGTGCACAACAAGCCCCCGCGGCAACATACTCCGCCTCGGCGGTTGAGAGAGCTAAGGAATTTTGTTTCCTAGAGGACCATGAAACAAGACAATTACCAAGAAATTGACATGTTCCACTAGTACTCTTTCTATCTACTCTACAACCCGCATAGTCGGCATCCGAATAACTCGTCATTGAGAAATCTCCGGTTTTCGGATACCAAAGACCCATTCCAATTGTGCCCTTAATATAACGAATAATGCGTTTTGCCGCAATAAGATGGGACTCTTTGGGACACGATTGAAATCTAGCACAAAGACACACACTTAACATTATGTCCGGCCTACTTGCCGTCAAATACAAAAGACTACCTATCATGCTTCTATACAATTTAATATCAACATTTTTACCTTGGTCATCCTTATCAAGCTTGGTTGTAGTTGCCATGGGAGTGTTGCAAACTTTAGAGCCTTCAAGTCCAAACTTCTTTACGAGTTCCTTTGCGTACTTGGCTTGACATATGAAATTCCCATCTTGCAATTGCTTGATTTGGAGTCCAAGAAAGAAATTCCATTCACCCATGGAAGACATTTCAAACTCACATTGCATAACCTTTTCAAACTCCTTACATAAAAACTCATTAGAAGATCCAAAAATTATATCATCAACATAAATTTGCACAATTAAAATGTCATTTTCAACATGCTTAGTAAAAAGAGTTGTGTCTACTTTGCCTTTAGCAAAATCATTTGAAATGAGAAAACTAGAAAGCCTTTCATACCAAGCTCTTGGAGCTTGTTTCAATCCATACAAAGCTTTATCAAGTTTAAAAACAAAATTAGGATGAACATGATCAACAAAACCGGGAGGTTGTTCAACATAAACTTCTTCATTAATAAAACCATTCAAAAATGCACTTTTCACATCCATTTGAAAAAGTTTAAAATTTTTAAAAGATGCAAAAGCTAGTGTCATCCGTATGGCTCCAAGCCGTGCTACGGGTGCAAAGGTCTCCTCAAAGTCAATTCCCTCAACTTGAGTGTAACCTTGAGCCACTAACCTAGCTTTATTCCTAATCACATTTCCGGACTCATCCAACTTATTCCTAAAGATCCACTTAGTACCAATTATTGGTCTATCGTGGGGCCTAGGAACAAGGTGCCAAACTTGGTTGCGCTCAAATTGATTGAGTTCCTCTTGTATGGCTAGCAACCAATATGAGTCCGCCTCGGCTTCGAGGATGCTTTTGGGTTCAAAATGAGAAATGAATGCAAAGTTACCACATAAGTCATGGAGTTTGGAGCGAGTTGTTACCCCTTTAGATGCATCACCTAAGATGAGCTCCTTGGGATGATTTGTAGCATATCTCCAAGCTTTAGGAAGCGGTTGTGAGCTTTCCTCTTTATCCTCTTGAACATCACCAATTGATTCTTGCTTATCTTCTTGAGCGGGTGAGTCCTTCAAGGATAGTCACTCCATGTCTTCACCTAATGGGTCAATCTCTACAACATTCTCAACAACCACATTAGATTCTTCAAATTTAACATGCATGGATTCTTCAATGGTAAGTGAAGATCTATTGAATACTCTATAAGCTTTGCTAGTAGTAGAATATCCAACAAAGATTGCTTCATAAGCCTTAGCATCAAATTTACCCAAGTTATCTCTAGTATTCAAAACAAAACACTTGCATCCAAAAACTTTGAAATATGCAATATTTGGTTTTCTATAATGATACATTTCAAAAGATGTTTTGAAAGAATTTTTGCACAAATAAATACGATTTGATATATAGCATGCGGTGTTTACGGCCTCGGCCCATAAATATTGAGGGAGGTCATATTCACTTATCATGGTCCTAGCCATCTCTTGAAGTGTTCTATTTTTCCTTTCTACAACTCCATTTTGTTGTGGAGTTCTAGGACATGACATTCATGCTTGATTCCCTTTTCATCACAATAAGTCATGAAGAGTTGGTTAACAAACTCACCACCTCTATCACTTCTTATTTTCAAAATCGAAAAATCTTTTTCTTTTTCAACCCTTTTTCGAAAAACTTTGAAATGAGAAAAAGTTTGATCTTTGTGTTCCAAAAAGAAAACCCAAGTGAAACAGGAAAAATCATCAACTAAAACAAATGCAAATCTACTACCATTTAAGCTCTTAGTTTTAGTTGGTCCAAAATGATCCATATGAATTAATTCTAATGGCCTAGTTGACATGATATCCTTGATTGGTTTGAAGGAAGACTTGGTTTGTTTCCCAAGTTGACACGCACCACAAATGCGGTCTTTCTCAAACTTCAAGTAAGGAATACCCTTAACTAAATCTTTAGAATTAATCCTAGAAAGATGGTCAAAAGATGCATGTCCTAATCTTCTATGCCAAAGCCAAGAATTTTCATCAAAAGCATTCAAGCATTTAGTAGAACAATCCAAATTAAGCATGTCAATGATATAAACATTATTATCACGAAAACCGGTGAGAATACAATCATTGGATTTAACATCAAAAATCTTGCAAGAAGAATCATCAAAAACAACTTTAAGTCCACGGTCACAAAGTTGACTAATGCTAAGCAAATTATATTTCAAACCATCAACAAGAACAACATTTTCTATAATAGAAGATGCATCGATTTGAATGTTACCTATACCGATGATAGTGCCCTTGGAGTCATCCCCGAAGGTGACGGTGCCACCTTCCACGTACCTTGATAGGGTTGTAAAGTTATTGATGTCCCATGTCATGTGTCTTGAAGAACCACTATCAAGGTACCACCGCTCCTTACGTCTTGGAGCCTTGGTGTGTACCTACATCAAATAATTTAGGACTTGATTTTGGTACCCACATTTTCTTGGGTCCTAAAGAGTTAGTTTCATGAACCCAAACAAGATTATTTGTTCTATTTATTTGGTCATAACAAAACTTAGCCAAATGTCCATTCTTACCACAATAAGTACATCTATACACTCTACCATATTTAAAAGCATAGTGAGTGTGAGACTTGTGAGTATGTGTGGATTTTGCATGGGTGTGGTGTGTAGTGTGAGCATGAGGAATCTTGACATGAGAATCTTTAGCATGAGAAGTGTGCTTTTTAGAAAACATTTCTTCAAGTTTCTTAGTGTTAAAAGCACAATCCTTCAAAACCTTTTCAAGGTCAACAATTCTAGTTTTTAAAGAAGAGATTTCTTTTTCATCAACCTTTGGAAATTTTGCTTTGCAAGCAACTTTATAAGCACAAAATTCATTTTGAGTAGAAATGAGAGTTGAAGAAATTTCATCTTTTTCTTTGGAAACAATAGCAAATTGATTTTTAAGAAAAGCAACTTCCTTTTCCAATTTTGAGCATTCAACCTTTTTATTATCATATGTTTCTGAAATCTCAACAAAAGCATGCACAAGAACTTCTTTACTTAATTCATCTTCTTCTTCATCAAGAGGTTGAGGGGTTACCTTTGGTGTGTTTGCCATGAAACACATGTTTGCCGTATCCACCTCATCTTCGGACTCGCTTTCCGAATCCCAAGTTGCTTTGTACGCTTTCTTTTCAACGGGTTTCTTTGGTTTGAAGGAGGATGTCATCTTCTTCTTGAATTCTGGGCAATCGGCCATGATATGTCCGGGCTTTCGGCAATTATAGCAAATAATTCTTCTCTCCTCTTTTCCTTCAAATTTCCTTCGAAAGTTGAGCTCGTTCTTCCGATACATCTTTTTGACATTTCGCACAAGTAGTGATAGCTCCTCATCTTCTTCTTCTTCATCTTCTTCATCATCATCAAGAGTGGATGAAGACTTGAAGGCTATGGTTTTCTTCTTTAGCGGAGCGGCTTCTTCTATTGCCTTCTTTTCCATCTCATGGGTCTTTAAGTTCTCAATGAGACTAATGAGGTCCATTTCATCCTTGTCGTTCAATTCTTTCAAGGTGGTGGCCTTTATCTCCCATGATGAAGGAAGAGCCTGAATCACTTTTCGCACCTTTTGGTCATTGAAAATATCATCATCTAAAGAGGAAAAAGCATTGGTGATTTTAGTAAACCTTGTAATCATGCAATCAATAGATTCATCATCAATCATTTTAAAAGATTCATATTGGGACCTTAAGAGATCTATCTTAGCTCTCTTAACTTGTGAAGTCCCTTCGTGTGTGACCAACAAGTGTTGCCAAATCTCATAGGCGGATTGGCAATGTATTACCCGTGTAAGGTCGTCCTCATTCAAGGCGGTTAAGAGGGAATTTTGGGCCTTGGAGTTAGCCTCATATTCTCTAAAGGTAAAGTCGGTCTATGTGCTTTCATCACTATTGGGTACAACATAGGGTTTGGTCAAAGATTTTGCAACTAAGCTACCTAAAGATTGCAAGAAAATAGTCATCCTAACCTTCCAAATAGGGAAATTAAGTCCATCAAATTTAGGAGGGGTTTTGATGTTATCGGCCATGTTTACTAGTGTATGAATGATGGAATGAAAATGTTGATTAGAAAATTTTAAGGATCTCTCTAAGGATGTTAAGCCAAACCTAGAGTCCAAGCTCTGATACCAATTGAAATCACCTAGAGGGGGGGTGAATAGGTGACTATGCTAATCAATGCACAATCAAAAATTTATGATGCAACAATATCCCAAAACAAGTGAATATAGCAATGAATGTAGAGAGCAAGTAATAAGAGCAATGAAAGTAGAGCAAGAAATAAGCGCAAGTAAACCAAACGCAAACACCGAGAATTTTTCCGAGGTTCGAGCACCCAGCTCTACGTCCCCGCCTTTCCCAGAAGGATTTCTAACCACTATAGCTTCACAAAGATGTTACAAATACACCGGAGTACCCAACTTCACAATCTCAAGTACAAGTTCTCTCTTGGTGATCAAAAGACCACAAACTCTCTTTTGAAAAGTTCTCTTCCCTTACAAAAATCCTTGTAGAACAATGAGAGGATTGAAGCTCTTGTATGTAAGTGGAAAAAGAAAATGAAATCAGAGAGTTTTGAAAAATACTTCAGAAAATGAGAGAGATTTTCAGCACAAAAACCAAGAAATGAATCTCTTTTGAATGCCATAAATTTTTGAAACTTTTGCAAATTTTTCTTGTTGTGAACCTCTCCCTAAACACCCCTATTTATAGTAGAGGGCTAGGGTTTAAAGATAAAACTCACTTAAGGCTAATTAGAAAGTATTAGGATCATCAAATATCATTTAAACCGTTTTTAGAAAGAAAAAGACAAAAATAAAATAGCTCAGAAAAATAGCCGTTACTGTTCAAACGGCTCTCTCGGTCGACCGGTCGGTCGACCGAAGTTCAAATAAGAGAGTCGTTGCCGGCTCTCGGTCGACCGAAAAATACAGAGAGCAAACGACTTACAGTCAGGCAGGTTTCGGTCGACCGCTCGGTCGCCCGACAGGGTTCGGTCGACCGGTCGGTCGACCAACAAACGTGCACACGGATACGCACCACACTGCCAGAACTACGGTCGACTGTGACGGTCGGCCGCTCTGACCTGTCATAGTGCGGTCGAACGGTCGGTCGACCGGCTCAGGTCAAAAGTCAAAACTGAAACAGAATATTGAAGAGAATTTGATTTTTAACAAAACATTTTTGAATAGAGATATATATATAAAACATAAATAGAAGATTGTATACAAAAATATTTTGTACATATTATAGGGAATATATATGAAAATTATATGTGCGCAAAAACGTGTGTGATAGAGCTTCAAACCTATTCACTATTCTTTAACAAAACTATAAAACTAAAAACAAATCTAATGAATTCTTTTGAGCAATCTTGAAGTCTTGAGCCATGCAAAGCCTAGCTAGAGCCTTCACTTCTATGTTCCTTCCTTGATGTGCCAAAAATCCTTCTTTGTTCCATGAACCTAGAATAACTTACAAAATCTAAGCAATGGCCTCCAAACATAGTGCAAACCTGAAACTTATCTTGAACAAACTTATTAATACCAAATAGCTCTTATTTGTTTTGTTATCATCAAAACCCTAAACAAATGGAGAGTGTAACCTTTTGGGCCAACAAATTGTTGGTCTATCATGGGGCCTAGGAACAAGGTGCCAAACTTGGTTGCGCTCGAATTGATTGAGCTCCTCTTGCATGGCTAGCAACCAATATGAGTCGCCCTCGGCTTCGAGGATGTTCTTGGGTTCAAAGTGAGAAATAAAAGCATAGTGTCCACATAAATCATGAAGTTTAGAACAAGTAATTACCCCTTTAGATACTTCACTTATAATAATATCCTTGGGATGATGAGGATTGTATCTCCAATCTTTTGGAAGTGGTTGAGTAGGCTCCACTTCAACTTCTTGATTTTCATTACTTTGTGCCACATTTTCTTGAACTTTAGTACTTTCATCATCCTTTGGCATGTCTTCAATGGTAGGTGAGTCCTTCAAAGTAGCTCTCTTCATATCTTCATTTAAAGAATCTATTTCTACAACATTCTTAACAAACACATTAGATTCCTCAAACTTTACATGTGTTGATTCTTCAATAGTTAAAGATGACTTATTGAAAACTCTATAAGATTTACTAGTATTTGAATATCCAACAAAAATTGCTTCATAAGACTTTGCATCAAATTTTCCTAAATTGTCTTTAGTATTCAAAACAAAACATTTACAACCGAAAACCTTAAAGTAAGAAACATTTGTCTTTCTAGAAAAATAGATCTCAAAGAAGTTTTTGAAGTATTTTTGCATAAGAAAACTCTATTTGATATGTAGCAAGATGTATTAATGGCCTCGGCCCATAAATAATGAGGGAGACCATATTCATTAATCATTGTCCTAACCATCTCTTGTAATGTCCGATTTTTCCTCTCAACGACTCCATTTTGTTGTGGAGTTCTAGGACAAGATAGTTCATGCTTAATTTCATGTTCTTCACAAAAAATGATAAAGGGTAGGTTATTGAATTCACCACCTCTATCACTTCTTATTCTTAAAATAGAAGAATCTTTTTCCTTTTCAACTCTTTTCTTAAAGGCTTGAAAATATGAAAAGGCTTGATTTTTGTGCTCTAAAAAGAAAACCCAAGTAAAACGCGAGAAATCATCAACCAAAACAAATGCAAAACGATTCCCACTTAGACTTTTAGTTTGAGTAGGACTAAACAAATCCATATGGATCAACTCCAAGGGACGTGATGTCATGATATCCTTGATTGACTTGAAAGAGGACTTGGTTTGTTTCTCAAGTTGGCACGCGTCGCAAATGCGGTCCTTTTCAAAGTTCAAGCAAGGAATACCTTTCACCTTTTCCTTGTTGTTTAATCTAGAAAGATGGTCAAAAGAAATGTGGCCTAATCTTCTATGCCACAACCAAGAGTCATCATCGAGGGCTTTCAAACAAGTAGCATTGCAAGACATATTAGACATATCAATCATGTATACATTGCTTTCACGAAAATCGGAAAATATACATGTGTTGGATAGTCTATCAATAACTTTACAAGATAAATTATCAAAAATAACATCAAAACCTTTATCACAAAGTTGACTAACACTCAAGAGATTATGCTTGAGGCCATCAACTAAAACAACATTTTCTATTAAAGGGGATGTACCAAGTTAACATTACCAATACCGATGATTTTTCCCTTGGCATCATCTCCGAAGGTGACGGTGCCACCTTCATGGTATCTTGATAGGGTTGTAAAGTTGTTGATATCCCAAGTCATGTGCCTTGAGCAACCACTATCAAGATACCACAATCCTTTACGTCGTTGGGCCTTGGAAAGTACCTACATCATTTAACAAATTTATTGACTTTGGTACCTAAATTTTCTTGGGTCCTTGAAAGTTAGTATTCCGAACCCAAACATTATTATGTGAGGCATTAAGTCTATCATAGCAAAATCTAACCAAATGACCTTTACGGCCACAATATGTGCATGAAAATACTTTACCATACATGTATGCATGATGTGTGTGTGGAGTGTGGGCATGTTTAGGGGGTTTGGCATAATGTAAAGGTTGTGATTTATGAGTATGAGCATGAATAGCATGAGAATGTTTCTTAGGGGCTTGTTTCTTAGGAAACATAACCTCAAGTCTATTTTTATCAAATTCACATTTTTTCAAAACTACTCCTAATGAATCAATTTTCTCTTTTAGCACGGAAATTTCATTTTTATCAACTTGTGGAAACTTACCTTTGCAAGAAATCTTATAGTTGTCAAAATCCTTTTGTGTAGAAACAAGAGTAGAAAGCAATTCATCCTTTTCTTTAGTAAGAGTGAAAACTTGGTGATTTAGAGATTCATTTTCCTTTTTCATTTTCAAATATTTCTTTTAAAGAAAATCATAGTTATGTGAGAGTTCTTCAAATGCTTCTCCTAGTTCATCCATGGAAAGCTCACAATCAAAAGAAGTGTTAGGAGTTACCTTGCTTGTGCTTTCATTTGCCATGAAGCACATGTTGGCGGTGTCAACTTCCTCCTCGGATTCACTCTCGGAATCCCAAGTAGCCTTTAATGCTTTCTTTTTGTATGGCTTCTTGGAGGTGGAGGGCTTGACTTTATCCGGGCATTTCGCAACAATATGACCCGGCCTTTGGCAATTGAAACAAATAATTTTCTTCTCTTCTTTACCTTGCCATCTCCTTCTATTTTGGAACTTTGCCTTGTTATACATTCTCCGAACGTTCTTTACAAGAAGTGAAAGCTCTTCATCATCTTCTTCTTCATCGTCTTCGTCGGAGTATGTGGAATGACTCTTGAAGGCAATAGTTTTCTTCTTGGAGGGAGCCATTTCTTCTCTTGCTTTTCTTTCCAGCTCATGGGTCTTAAGGTTCCCAATGAGACCTATAAGCTCCATCTCTTCCTTGTCATTGAGTTCCTTCAAGGTAGTGGCTTTGACTTCCCAAGATGGAGGGAGAGTGATTGGTCGCTAATATTGCATATTTAGTATCATATTTCATACTTATTATAGAATAAAATCTGCTTTGTCCTAATTAAATGTTAATTTATTTGCAGGCCCATTCCTTAAGGAAATAAAGAGAAATGAGCCCAAAAGCCCACCAAAATTTTGAATTAAATCAGAATTAATTCGAGCTCAGTGAATCAGGGCAAAATCAAGAGGTTGAAAACCGGTTGAGAAGAATCCTCTCAGAATCGATCGGTTAAAGCCAAGAATCAAAGGCCATTTCGTCATAATCCTGGACTCAAACGAGAAAACCAACTGAAGATAAAAGCAGAAAAAAACACCAGGGAGACCCACCAGCAGGGTGTGGCCACACCCTGGCCGCAGAAACGCGGCCAAACCAGCGTTTCCGCGGCTGTTTGATGTTTGTTGGGGGAGCGTTTGCTCCCCCAATCTTTCCAGGATCTTACCTGTTAGGGTTTTGCCTATAAATACAGGTTTCAGCTGAGCAAAATGGGACGATGCAGAGAAAGGATTTAGCCTAGTTTTCCATTTCTTAGTGTAGGTTTTTCTTTTTCTTTTTCATGTAATTTTAGTTTTCATTTATGTAATTCAGAGGAGATCAGACTTTCATAGAAGAATAAGAATGAAGCTTGTGCTGAGAGTGACACCGGTGTAAGGTTTCTTTCTTTTCTTTTATCGTTATGAAATCAAATATGTATTCTCTCTTTGTATGTACTTCGTTTTAGTTTTCTTCTTCTTCTTCTTTTCTACTTCACTTTTCTTTTTGGTACAATTGTCTTCCAAGTGAGTCTAAAAGCATCGAAAGAGCCTTGCCTTTGCGAGTGCCACCGATAGCTCATGACGATGGAATTGAGTCTCTCTCTGTATCTTTTCATGCTTGAGTTGTCTTGATGATGTAATGTGGAAGAGATCAATAATCAACTCTTATGGGCTATGCGCTGATTGCCTCCACTTCAAGGTAACATCGTAGCTAAAGATTCAAGGTAAGCTTTTGGTGAAAAGAAGGTAAGTAATTATTTTTATTTCTTTTCTTTTATTTCTGTAAATTAAATCACCAACACCATATCTTCCAAATCACTTCTATCCCAACTCATTTGTATATAGTCGCTTTCTGATTCTCTCCACTTTCTCATTCTACCGTTTTTTTTCTAACGTTAACATAACTCTATTTTTATTTTCATTTCTTAAAACAAAGAAGAACTTTCGTTTTTCTTCATAAAGATTTCAATACAAACCTTGAACGCTTTTATCGCAAACCCTCCTTGTGGATCACGACCCGCATAGCCACTTGCTATCGTGGTAGAATTGAGCACTTGCACATTCCTATTCTTAGATCTGAAATTCTGTATTTTGTGTGTAGGTAAAGCTTCAATCAAATTTTGGCGCCGTTGCCGGGGAGGGTAATGGTTTTTATTGAAATCTGATTTTTATTGAATTTTTAGAACTAAAACGAATTTTCTTCTCTGTTGCAGGTTATAGGGCAAGCAAAGCAGGAAAAAGGATTGCAGAAACATATAAGTGGTCTTGGGCCTCTGTTTCAGAAAACAGAGACCAAGTACCTTCTGAATTGTCGTGTTTGCTCGGATTTAGCCGCGTTTTCGCGACAAGGAAGAGTTCACTACTAACTGTCTTTTTTGCAGGGCTGCTTACTTTGCAAAAATTAGTTTTCTGCAACTTTATTTCTTATATGCCATCACCAAAAGCCTGCTAATAAATCAACAGTAAAATTTTTGTTGAAAAAGTTAAAAAAATTGATTAGACGTTTGCATTTTAGGCACGTGTTTTTTCAATTCATTTACTTTACTGTTGAAGAGTGCTGAAGCAAGGTACGTTCGCATTGCATCTAGAATAGGACTCATCTCTTGATTGATTTACATAGCTTTGAGTGAATCTTATTTACATATCTTGTACACTTGCGCAAACTGATCTTAAGGGCACCACCCATTAACAAGATAAGGTGGGGATTTAATCACCCTTCCTTGGCCTAAAATCAGATTCCAAGCACTCACTAACCCAAGCCTAACTAAAAATGAGTAGACGTTGGCCCTAGGGACATCTCGGACTCAATTAGGAGATTATCCTAAGGAGGAAAGGTATTAGAATTTGACTCCTGCCAAATCAGTGTCTAGGAAAGGGATTAAGGGCCGAAAGCCCGAAGGTTGGTGGTTATTTAATTAAGGAACGTCTTTGACGGAAAACCTCCCACCAACCTTGCCCTGACCTGGCTGATTAGCTTATGGTCAAAGTCTGCATTATACCTCCCGTGGACAGTCTAATCAGGTAGGAGTCGTCTAGGTCATAGGTCTACCCTAACTTAGCTAGAATTTTTTCCTTTTATTTGTTTGCTTATTTGTTTGTTTTTTTCTTTCTTTTTGTTTGTATTCTATTGTGTGATATGGCTTATAATAATAATTTTTTCAACTTCAATAATAATCCATATTACACACCGATTTCATTTTCGGATATTACAAACCAGGCATATCATAACTTTAACCAACCTAGTGTGCCGGATTGGTCTTATCCGAATCAATATAACCCATGCCCCCAATCTAATAACTATAATTTCCAGAATGATTTCAACTCTTCACAGAGTCAGTGGGGCTTCATCTCCCCCGAGTCCAATTTTCAACCAACTTGTCCTCCTTCTCCACCTTGTCCACAATATTTTCAAGATTCATACTCAGTTCCACCAGTCCAAAATAGAAAACTATCAATTTTGGAAATGAGTATGCGTGAGTCCAAACACAAATCCCAAAATCTGATGGACTCACAATTTCACCACCAATTCCAAGACAATACTTCATCTTTTCATCAAAACAATGAACCTATCAACTATGAAAAGATGCTTGAAGCCATGACTCTGGCTCAAAACGCTCGTAATCGTGACATAGATATGATGGTCCAATCTCTACGTTCCCACCGTTTGACCTGTTCTGATGTCACTAACCATCCTGTTAGAGCCGATGAGTCAGGTTGTTTTGAAAATCAAGGTTCCATTTCAGAACAATCATTTGAACTTGCCCAAACTCCAAATTTTGAAAAGAATATTGACAGTTTGGCAAGTTATCCTTTTCCTGAAATCGAACTTGAAAATGAATATGATCATGAATCTCAACTTAGTGATTCAATTTTACTTCCTGATTCAATAATGACTCCGGTGTCTTCACCTGATTTCAATCTTATTCCTGAGTCAACATTGAATCCTGTGCCAATTCATCATGAAATTGAATCACCCATTCTTGATGATCATATTGAACTTGACCAATTTTACACTTTTGAAAATCCTATTGACAAATTGGCAAGTTCTCATTTTTTTGATATTGAACTCAATAAGATATGTGACCTAGATTCTCAAATCTGTGATCCAGTTCAAATTCTCGAATCAATATTGACTCTTGTTTTGTTACCCGACTTGAGTAATATTTTAGAGTCAGTTTTGATTCCCACACCTATCATTCCTGAACTTGAATCACCAATATTAGGTCACATTCCATTGTTGGAAAATAAATGTGGACTTGAGTTTCAACTTCTTGACTTGGACCCGCTTCTTGAACCAATCTCGACTCCTGAACCTTTACTTGACTTAAGTCACTTTCCTGAATCAGTATTAGTTCATGTACTTCCTGAGTCCAAGTCAATCATTCTATCTTTTCACACTCCTATCTGGGACGAGGTGGTTGGCAAATTTGACTCTGAAATTAGTTATGAAATTTGAAAATTAGATGGGGTCAAATATTTAATAAAAATCCTTCATGGATACATCATTTTAGTGGGTTATATTAGAGATATTTCTGGTGGGTTCCTCCGAACCCCACGAAAAGTTGATTGGGCCACATTTCGTGGACCAATCAGACCACCACCGGAACCACCACCTTAAGGTAACATTTTCCTTCCCTTTCTTCTTTTTCATGCATCTATGCATTAATTCATACATTAAGGACAATGCATGAGATAGGTGTGGGGGAGGGTCTAACATAACTTAGGTTTTTTCTTTTTATTAAAAAAAAAAATTAACATTTTCTTTACTTTTAAAAACTTTTGGAAAACAGAAACAATATTTTGACATATTTTTTGTAAGAAATTAAGTTAATTTTAAGGAATAGGAAAATCCAAATTAGGATTTTTTATACTTGGTCAAAATAAGATTATTTGTTTGATTTTTAGGGTTAGGAAGAAAATTTGTCAAAGTAATTTAGTCTTGATTTTTACCTTAATGAAATATGCACACTTCATACACTTACACACTTAGGGTTCAAAAATAAAGATTCTTATGCCTTATATATAAAAAAAAAGAAAAAAAAAGAAAAAAATATCTATAAAAAATGAACAAGTCTAATTATTGATTAGCTAGGTGCTTTGGCCTAAGCAAGCCTTAGTATTTATGCTAAAGATGATTAGATAAGTTTGAGAAAAAAAAATTTCCTCTGATTAAGCTGGGTATTTGTGCCTAATAAAGCATAAGTATTCACGCCTAAAAGGGGGTTCATATAATAAAATCCTTAGTTTTGTGGCCTTGTTTGCTCGAGTCCTTAAGTCCTTGGGGTGTTTTCTCACCCGGTGCCCTAAGACTGTTTGGTTTGGGAGTCATCGATGAAAGGCTCGTTACATGGGTAGATTAGAAAGCCTAATAGAGCTAAGGAATAATACCAAAAAAAAGAAGTATATATATATAATAAATAAGGCATAAGAGTTAGAGTTAATGAACCCTTCGTCAAAATTTTCACGATCACAAGGTGCATATGACTTAGGGTAAAGTAATAGACTAGATGAGAAGTACAATTTGACTCCTTACTTTGATTGATAACAAATTTTTGAATAGAGACTAAGTTTAGGAATGAAAAATTCAGTTTTCCTATAACTTATAGATTGCTTAAATCTTACAATTATATTTCAAATATTTTTCTCTTTCAAAATGCTTTTCGAAAATACTAACCCTTTGTTTCTCTTTCTTTATGGATTTTGTGGGTGCAATCCGCTGAAAACCCTCACGAGACAAAACTCGTCCTCCAGGGAAAACCTAGAGGTTTAACGGCTTGTTGCACATGCTCAGTGCAATCGCGTGACCTGCGAAAGTGGTCTAATAATCCTTAGTATAGTTTAGTTGTTTTGCTCGAGAACGAGCAAAAGATAGGTATGGGGGTGTGATTGGTCGCTAATATTGCATATTTAGTATCATATTTCCATACTTATTATAGAATAAAATCTGCTTTGTCCTAATTAAATGTTAATTTATTTGCAGGCCCATTCCTTAAGAAAATAAAGAGAAATGAGCCCAAAAGCCCACCAAAATTTTGAATTAAATCAGAATTAATTCGAGCTCAGTGAATCAGGGCAAAATCAAGAGGTTGAAAACCGGTGAGAAGAATCCTCTCAAAATCGATCGGTTAAAGCCAAGAATTAAAGGCCATTTCGTCACAATCCTGGACTCAAACGAGAAAACCAACTGAAGATAAAAGCAGAAAAAAACACCAAGGAGACCCACCAACAGGGTGTGGTCACCTGGCCACACCCTGGCCGTGGAAACGCGGCCAAAGTCGCGTGTCCGCGGCTATTTGATGTTTGTTGGGGGAGCGTTTGCTCCCCTAATCTTTCCGGAATCTTACCTGTTAGGGTTTTGCCTATAAATACAGGTTTCAGCTGAGCAAAATGGGACGATGCAGAGAAAGGATTTAGCCTAGTTTTCCATTTCTTAGTGTAGGTTTTTCTTTTTCTTTTTCATGTAATTTTAGTTTTCATTTATGTAATTCAGAGGAGATCAGACTTTCATAGAAGAACAAGAATGAAGCTTGTGCTGAGGTGACACCGGTGTAAGGTTTCTTTCTTTTCTTTTATCGTTATGAAATCAAATCTGTATTCTCTCTTTGTATGTACTTCGTTTTAGTTTTCTTCTTCTTCTTCTTTTCTACTTCACTTTTCTTTTTGGTACAATTGTCTTCCAAGTGAGTCTAAAAGCATCGAAAGAGCCTTGCCTTTGCGAGTGCCACCGATAGCTCATGACGATGGAATTGAGTCTCTCTCTGTATCATTTCATGCTTGAGTTGTCTTGATGATGTAATGTGGAAGAGATCAATAATCAACTCTTATGGGCTATGCGCTGATTGCCTCAACTTCAAGGTAACATCGTAGCTAAAGATTCAAGGTAAGCTTTTGGTGAAAAGAAGGTAAGTAATTATTTTTATTTTTTTATTTTATTTCTGTAAATTAAATCACCAACACCATATCTTCCAAATCACTTCTATCCCAACTCATTTGTATATAGTCGCTTTCTGATTCTCTCCACTTTCTCATTCTACCGTTTTCTTTCTAACTTTAACATAACTCTATTTTTATTTTCATTTCTTAAAACAAAGAAGAACTTTCATTTTTCTTCATAAAGATTTTAATACAAACCTTGAACGCTTTTATCGCAAACCCTCCTTGTGGATCACGACCCGCATAGCCACTTGCTATCGCGGTAGAATTGAGCACTTGCACATTCCTATTCTTAGATCTGAAATTCTGTATTTTGTGTGCAGTAAAGCTTCAATCAGAGAGCACGGATGATCTTCCTCACCTTTTGGTCGTTGTCAATAGCATCACCTAGAGAAGAGAGTCCATTAGTAATCTTTGTAAATTTAGTAACCATATCATCTATGGTTTCATTCTCTTGCATAGAAAAATTTTCATATTGGGAACGAAGAAGGTCAATTTTTGCCCTCTTAACTTGTGAAGTCCCCTCATGAGTGACAAGCAAGTGAGTCCAAATTTCATGTGCGGATTTGCAATGAATAACTCTAGAGATATCATCATCATTAAGGGCTTGAAGCAAAGCATAGTGTGCCCAAGCATTAGCATCAAATTCTTTTGTCTCAATATCGGACCAAGTGGCCTTATCACCGGTGGGTGTGCACTAAATGGTTTGGTCACCGCCTTTGCAACCCGGCTTCCTAGGGATTGCAAAAATACAGTCATCTTAACCTTCCATATGGGAAAGTTAAGGCCATCAAAGTTTAGTGGGGTCTTAATTCCTTCGGCCATTTTTACTAAGTGAATGAGTATGAAAAATGAATATTATGATTAGCAATAAGGGATCTCTCTAAGATTGTTAAGCCAAGAGCCTAGAGATCAAAGCTCTGATACCAATTGTAAAACACCTAGAGGGGGGGTGAATAGGTGTTAATGCTAATCTTAAGATCTTTTTAAACAAGTATGAATATATGATGCAACGATCGCCCAAAATAAGACTAGAAGCCGAATACCCGGTGAAGGGCTCTGAACTCCTTCCTCGTGATTCCTCTAAATAAGAGTTTGAGGCGCGTATTGCAATCTTGTTGTATGAGTATAGATCGACAATTTAGCAAGAAATGAAATGGATGCAATAGTGAAGTGCACACAAGATATATATCAAGCTAGAAATTAAGAGCAATAACACAAGCTAGAAGTAGAGAGCAATAAGAGAAACAATCGCAAACACAAAGTATTTGTTTCGAGGTTCGAGCCACCGCTCTACTCCCCGCCTTCACTGTCGTGAAGGGTTTCCACTATATCCACCGAGGAACAATTACAAGGTCTACCGAAGACCGGAGTACCGAACTCCACCAATTACAATCCTCTACCGAAGAGGGATCTCAACATAAGAAGAACAAGCAACCAAGTGATCAACAAAAGATCACAAACTTCTCTTTACAACTTACTTATAGAATGAGGAGGGTATTTTGGCTCAAGAAGTGTAGTGAGAAAACAAACACAGTTGTAAATGAAAATTGCTTAAAAACACAACTGAAAAACAATAGCCAAGAATGCACTAGAGAATTGAGAGCTTTTGAAACTTTTTCTTTCTTTTGAAAACTTGAAAGCAATAGGTACTTTCTTATATCTTTGCAAGAGACCAATCCCCTCTATTTATAGGGAAAGGAGGAGATCTAAACATGATTAAATTTAGTTTATTAGGTCTAAAAATAGTCCCCAAAATATCAGAATTATCTGACACACAAAACCCAACCAAAACAGAAAAACATAAAAGAGGAAAGAGCCGTTGGGCGCAGCAGACGGCTGTCGGTCGACCGGCCCGGTCGACCGACAATCCAATTGGCAAATAGCCGTTGGACTCGGTCGACCGGTCGGTCGACCGGCAGCTAAAGGAAAATTTCGTTTTGGACTGTCGGTCGATCGACCCGATCGACCGACCAAAAACAGAGAGTAAGCTGCTTCCAGTCGGTCGACCGACAGACATGCACAAAACGTGCACGCCCTGGACACTAGGCTCGGTCGACCGGCTCGGTCGACCGGCTCGGTCGACCGGCCAGACCTGAAACAGAATTGTTATAGGAATTTTTTTGAACTCTGAAAATTTTTCAAAATAATTTTGTAGGGATATATGACTAAGTATCATGCAATAAAGATAGGTATACATGATATAAACATGATATAAAATTTATAAAAATTTTGAGTCATGTATAGTTATCAAGGCATGAACTTAAATCAAATACCAAAAATAAAAACCGTATTTTGAAAAGTGTGTGTGTGTTCTTGAGCCAACTTAACACAACCTCATTCTTTAACAAACTAACTCTTACATAGGTTCTAGGTGACTACAGAGTCTTCAAGTGGGCTTCTCTTGAATAGCTTGATATTTGGAGCCCGAAATGAACCGACTTGAGTCAAACCAACCTTTCTTTAGGGAAGAACACTTCATGAATCCTTTGAACCCTGAAACACACTTAAACATTAAACATGATTAGTACAAATAACTATATATGTTTTGTAATCATCAAAACTCAATAAAACGGGTGATTGTAACCTTGGGCCAATATGCTCTACGTCCCCGCCTTCACACAAAAGGATTTCACTATATCCATACATGACCTTCTACAAAGGGACCTCCACTGAGGAATTACAACTCAACACCTAGAGTATACAACTCCTCTCTCAATACAATCACCTCTACATAAGAGAGAAGGCACAAAGCCAAAGCAAAGAAAAAGGTTTATAATTTAGTAATCCTATGATAACGAAACAAAGATCCTAAAGATAGGATTAGAATTGAATAGTTCAAGTGTGAGAAATCAAAGTGTTTTTGAAAAGAAATAATGATGAAAACACTTGGGAAAAACTTCTTAATAGATATGTAAAATGAAGAACAAAATAAATTTACCAGATCTAGCTTTTCTTTGATTTTCCAAAAACTTTGAAATCAAGTAAAGATAATGAATTTTTAGCAGAATTTTTTTTAAAAACTTGCTAAAAACACTTAAAAAGATAAGAAATTTCACTCTTGAAACTCTTGGTGAAAAAAACCCTCAAAGACCCATTTTTATAGGGTCTAAAAAATAGCCATTGGGGTCCAATAGGTCAAAATTGACCTGTCGGTCGACCGCCCGGTCGACTAGCCAGCGGTTAGATTTCTGACCATCGGGGCTACTTGTCGACCGCCCCAAGACAATTTGCCTGTCGGTTGGTCGACCCGGTCGACCGATGCCATAACCAGAGAGTGAACTCTCTGGCTCGGTCGACCGACTGGTCTACCGGGGCCAGATCCAGAGAGCAAGCTCTCCGGATCGGTCGACCGTGCGGTCGACGGCGCATGACCAAGGCAGCTGTGCATGTTTTGTGTACACCGATCGACCGACCGGTCGACCGAGCTCTGGTGTGGTCGACCGCCAGTAGGCTCAGGCTAGGTTTTAGGGTTTGAAAACTTGGTCTTTTAAATACCCATAAAATCTCATAAAACTCTATAAAATTCACAAAAATAAGTTCTTATACATATTTGAAGAACAAATATGTGTGACTAAAATTTAACACATATTACAAACAATTTGAATTATTTTTTAGGAAAGAAAATATTAGCTTTAAACAAAAATGGTATTTTCCAAAGACGAAACTTCTAAAGAAAAATATGTTTTTTCTATAAACTTGTACAAATACAAAACAAGATATTTAAACTCATTTTAAAGCATAGCACGTATGGATAGAATCCAATACACATATAAAATATATATATCTATATTTTTGACAATAAATCTAAAACTAAGTTTTTTTAAAAACAAAACTTAAAACCATGAACTAGAATCATAAAAATAAGTTTTTAGACAATATGAACTAAACAATGTTATGAATGAATCCACTATACAGATAAATCATGTAAAGCTTGTTTTGATTCTATCTATTGATGAAAACCTTGTATGTATTCTTGAAATTAAAAAACGGTTAAACCGAAGCCAAAACTTTTGAACTTGTGTGTGTGTGTGAACTTGAGCATATCTAGACCAATATATCTTTCAACAATATCTAAACTATAAACTAAAACAAACTGAAGTCTTCTTATAGAACTCCTTCTCCAAGCTGACTAAATCTAAACACGACCCGTATAGCTTGACTCCTTCCGAGTACTAGATCTGATCTTGACGCGTGAGCTATTGAATCATCATGTGTTAGCTCCAAAACTTGACTTTTAATTCTTTGTTGAAGCTAATCACCTACTAAGATCTTGATCAATATCTGAAACATATTAAACACAAGATCATTAGTAAACTAACCTTCATAAGTTAGTCATCATCAAAACTAAGGTGAAAGGCCTCTGGGCATACAATTTAACCCTTTTGGATGCTGACAAAACTTATAAGGTTATATATGCATTGATTAAGGATAGGCTTCATAGAAGCTCCCCCTTAACTTATGCATAATCAATAAACACATAAAGATACGCAATGTAGCTCATGATACCAAATAAAAACAAGATATATATATATATATATATATATATATATATATATATATATATATATATATATATATATATATATATATATATATATGTATGTATGTATGTATGTATGTATGTATGTATGTATGTATGCATAAACACTTAATAAAAGATGCATATATAATCCTAAATCTTTCTCCCCCTTTTTTATCACTCATCAACAAACAGGTGAAGACAAATAAACAATACCAATAAACATATTTTAAAACAAAAATTTTGATATCAATAAAAAAATAATCAACTGAAAGAAACAATCTTTTTACTAATTGAAAATTAAACATTCTTTTTACCAATGAAAAGGAAACAATCCTTTTATAAATTGATACTAATAGAAGGACATGATATCAATTAGAAATAAAAACCAATTTTTTTTGGTAAACACTAAAACCATTTTGCAATAAAGATACCAAATTGAGAATAATACTAATTTAAGATTATTGATACCAATATTAAAAAAGTTAGCATATACCCAAACATAGTATTTTTCATCATCAAGAGTGAGAGTAAGATTCCGATTGAAAATAAAACCAATTAAAAGATAAATCAAGAATTTTTCTCCCCTTTATGAAATACTAATAAAAATAATGTATAAGTTTGTATATGATATCAATTAAAAAATAATTGACATTAAGGACTAAATGAAGCTTAGCAAGAAATAATTTGCGCAAAAATGTATGGCATATATGTTTAAAGCACAATAAAACATCTATATGTATGTATCAGAGCAATATAATATTAATTTAGATATGATCCAATATATATAGAAAATATGAGTATACAAAACAAATTTTCATTGAAAATTATGTATATCTCATAACTACCTCCCTTTCGTGCACATGTTTAAATAGATTTTTATTTAAGAGCGTACAAGGCATAGTCGCCCATTCAACTGCCCTTTGATTTGTAGAGGTTTTTAAAAATAGGATTTGAATATACTTTTAGCATATTTTAAAACTCTACCAAATTGAAGAATAACACGACTAGTTTTATGATAATTTTAAAAACTAGTACGGGAACTTTAATATAAGGAATAAAAAAATATATATTTCATAATATACAAAAATTACACGAGAATTGACACTAAAAAATCTATAAAGCATATATAGGGTCATGGATCAAAACCATGAGTAAACAAAAGATATATAAAATGTATAAGATTCATGTAAGGACTATATACATGAAAAAAAAATCAATAACGCTCACATGAAATTTCTTACTCAAAAACATGAAAATTATCAAATTTCAAAAACTAAACAAGCTTCAAGGTATATGTATGTTTTGTCGAAACTAAAAGTATACATACATATCTGTTTGGGTGTAAATTCATTATTTGACCGTAAAGAAAGTTACAACGGATCAATTATTCGATTACAAGAGAGGGAAGATATTCAAGCTCAAATCTTCCCTTTATTTAATGCCGAGTTCTTGATGTAGCGATGAAAAGTGAATCTTGTTTTTCGTTGACCGGGTGAACGTCACGACCTCTTGGGAATCTTCTCTTTGGATGGTGGACGAAGTAACACAACTTCTGTCTAACAAAAATCTCAAAGAGATTTTAGGGAAGAACCAACTTGAGCTCAGCAAGTTGTTAGAAGAGTTTTTCTCCTTTGTATTTCTCAGCTGGAGATTCTGGTCTTTCTAAGGCTTACAACTAAAGTTCTTCTTGTTGGAACTTGATTTTGATGAAGACATTTGTGAAACAAATCATTTGGAGCTCTAACACAAGCCCATTCAAGAGTTCTTCATGTTCAAGACTTCCCAAAGAGAGTTGCTAATGATATGTTTTGTAATGATTAATTAGCATGTTAAAAGCCTTGATGCACACACACATATCATAGCTTTATAGTCGACTTATATCTCTTTATAGTGGACTTATACTAGGTATAGTCGACTTGATCATTTCCCTAGTCGACTAGCCTTGTGTCCAAATTGATCCCAACTCTCTGTTTGTCCTGTTAGTCGACTTAGCAGAAAACCTAGTCGACTACTAGACATTTGTAGTCGACTTGACCCTTTCCCCTAGTCGACTAATCCCTGTCCTAGTCGACTTATAAGTTAGTTGTGGTCGACTTGGTTCAGTTAACCAGAAACCTGTCACTTGAACTTATCTTGACCTAGTCGACTTTATCTTGTTTCTAGTCGACTTATATTGGGAAATTTGCCTAGACTAGTCGACTAACCCAAATGGCAAGTCGACTATAGGCAGTTTCTGACTGTTGGACAGTTTTTATTTTCTGATATTTTCTGCAACGTTCTTCAACGTTTGAACATTCAAATTAGACCTAATAACTACCCTAACTAACCCTAGAGTGCAGCTATAAATAGGGTTGTTAATCTTAGGCCAAAATACCAATGCAAATCTTCAGTTTTCTTTCCAAAAATTCTGCCAAACATTCTGGTTTCCTGAAAACTGTTCCCACTTCAAGTTCTTCACCAAAATCCTATTCCTAAGTGAAGATCTCTGAAGTTCTCCTATACTAGCACTTGTCCACGATCACATACTGTACCAAGGCTTATAGGAAAGGTTGTAATTACTCAAAGGAATCATTGTACAAGAGCGTCTTCTTGGTGTAGAAGAGAGGTTGTACAAGGTGGTGTTTGTTCTCTTGGTTGTAAGAGAAGTTGTACACATTTGGCAAAAGGGATTTGTCAAGTGGTGTGCAAGGTATTGATTTTGGGTGTACAAAGTCAAGGATAAAGGAAAATCTCAAGCGGGAGGCTTGGGGACTGGAAGTAGGTCACGAGGACCGAACCAGGATAAATCTCTCGTGTTTGCGATTGTTATATTTTCTGTGATTTATTTTTCTTTATTTGCAAGTACGTTTATTTCCTTTATACTAATATTCTTGTGAGTGTTGACTTCGTATATTAGATACACACGTGGCATCATCTTCGGGACCAACATTTGGTATCAGAGCTCTGCATACCTAGTCAACAACAAGCAAGGATGGCAACAGAGTTCCCTTCGTCACAATTCAAAGAAGGACATTCTACACAACGTCTACCGCTATTTGACGGATCCAACTACAACTATTGGAAGTGTAGAATGAAGATCTACTTACAATCGCTCAACTACGAACTTTGGAACATCATAGAAGCACCGTACACCAAACCGGCTACCCACTACAACGCTTGGAGTGATGATCAAAAGAGGAATACGAACCTTGACGCCAAAGCGATGAATGCTTTGTTCTGTGCCTTAACCAAAGAAGAGTTCAACCGTGTGTCAACAGCCACTTCTGCAAATCAAATATGGCATACTCTTCAGGTAACACACGAAGGCACAAATAAAGTTAAAGAATCTAAGATTTCTGTTCTTGTCCACAGGTTTGAATTATTCAAAATGGAGGAGAATGAAACCATATCAAAAATGGTTACAAGATTCACCGACATTACCAATTCCTTAGCATCCCTTAGAAAGGAATACACCCAAGTAGAAAAAGTTCGCAAAATCCTTCATGCACTCACATCAGATTGGGAGAAGAAGACAACCGCAATTGAAGAAGCGAATGATCTCTCAACTATGTCGTTAGAAAACCTTATTGGTAATCTAATGGCATATGAAGTGCAACTTGAAGAAAGAAAGAAGGATAAACGACAACCTCACTCAAAGAAGAAAGAACTTGCTTTCCATGCATCCTCCGACACGGACAATTCAGATGACGATAAAGAGGAGATGGCAATGCTTTCAAGGAAATTCAGAAGATTCTTAAAGCAAGGTAAATTTAAATGCTTTAATTGCAATAAAACAGGTCATATGAAGAAGGATTGCCTTTTGCTCAAAAATAAAGGTAAATTCAAGAGCAAAAAGTTCAGAAAGAAGAAAGACTACGAAGCATCATGGGAAAACAGTGATTCCTCTTCCTCTGACGAAGAAGAAATCACTGAACATGCCAACATCTGTTACATGGCGCTAGAAGAAGATGAGGTATCATATATTGAACTTTTAGATGCATTCCATGAATTATTCAATGATCTAAAGAATGAAAAAATGCAAAATAAAGTTTTATCACAGGAAAATGAAAAACTTTTAAAAGAAAATTCATGTTATGCTTTACAAGTTTCTTCTATAAATTCTCAAAAAGATAATTTTGAAAAAGTTATATCATCTTTGAAAAAGGATAATGAGAAATTTATAAAAGAAAATATTTTGCTTAAAAAGGAAACTGTGTCTTTAAATGAAAGGATTTTTGTATTAGATAAAGACATGTCAGTTTTTAAAAAGAAATATGAAGAAATTTTGAAAAATGTGACTAAGTTCAATCAAGGAAAAGAAAAATTAAATGATTTGTTATCTTATCAAAAGTTGTCACATAATCATTATGGTCTTGGATTTGTTGAAAAATCTTCATATACTAGTAATCCATATAATTCTTGTGTGAAAAGAAAGTCTAATAATATTTCAAAAAGAATTAAGACTAAGTTTATATGGATTCCTAAAAATTTAAGTATTTTTGATAAAAATACCTATATTGCATCATACATTCATGATATATGTAATTCATGTAATCATGTTTATACTAACAGGTGGAAATTAAATTCAAATTGGGTTTGGTCTCCTAAAGGTTAATGCTTTACTCTTATTATTGGTACCATCTAACATTTATCTTTCAGGTACCATATAAGAAGTTGATGAGAACAATACTTTATATATATATATATATATATTTTATGATATATTTATTGCAGGGGGAGAACACAAGTATTTCTATATATGTTATAACTCATTTTCTACAGGGGGAGAAAAATATAACTTATTTTCTGCAGGGGGAGCATTTGTGCACACAAAGTGTCTGTTTTCCATTATATTTTCGCAAAGGGGAAAACTTACAAATAAAAAGAGTTGAGGAGCTAAATTACAAGTATTCTTAAAAAAGATTACAAGTAGATCTCCTCAGAGATTCTGGAGAAGTGTGCCGATAGGAGTCTGGTCAGCGCGCGACCACTTTGTCCCTTTGACGATGCGAGCGATGAGATTCCCTTCTTGCCTGATTCCGGGAATCAGAGAATAGAAGGTTGGTAGAACCCTCTTGCTGCTTCTCAAAATTGCCTTCAATTAGGAATTCCTTCTCGCCTGGTTCCGGAGATTCCTTGAGAAGAAGGACGATGTTAGGGTATCAACACCCTCGATAGAGAAAGCAATTCTCTAAAAGATCTCTGAATTCGAGAGCACACGGTGCGTCATGAAGAAGCCTCTGCTTGTGGAGTCCTCTTGTGCGTGTCGTCTGAGGAAAGGCTCTGAAAGGCTCAGAAAGGCTCTATTTCTGGAGATCCTTTTTGCCTCCTCTTCATTGTACCCCTGATGGGCTATTTATAGGGAGAGCAAGGGTATAATTGTCCCTTGAAAATATAGAAACAGATTGAATCGAATCTGTTTGAATCTGGAAAGTAGCCTTGCTGCGAGGCTAGGATCAGCTTCTGCGAAGCTAGAAATGGCAGGTCGGTTGATCCACTTGATCTGTTTTAATTCTTTCCATATTGTTGAAAGATCTCTCCTGATCCTCTTACTCGTTTTAAGAGAGTCAAGAGATTGTGACAATCAACTGTCGAATTTGATCTCCGATTTGATCTTAATTGGATTTAATCTGATTAGATCTGATCTCATATGGAGATTTGATTGGTCAAAGGTTGACCATAGCAGACAAATAGCGGCGCTGCCCGCTTTGAGCTCGCAGCGGAGCTGGAGACGGTTTCTGGCGAAGTCAGAAGAAAGCTCTTCAGCGGAGCTAGATAATATTTGTGGCGAAGATACTGAACATCCTTCTGCGCGGTTGGCGAAGCTATGAGTTAGCTTCCTGGCGAGGCTTTGAATGGCTTCAAGGCGAGGTTGGATGATTTTAGCCTCTCAGGCGAGGCTATCCCTTTGGGCTCATGTGATGCTAAGTGTTAGCACCTTAGACCTGCTGAGGTCTGTTTAGAAACAATCCGGGTTCACTGTCTGCTTGCTGGATCAGTGGAGTCCAAGTTACTTCCTTGTCCCTCGGAGATGGGTGAAAACTGGTCTTCAGCTCATCTGTCACTTGTCTTTTGTAAATGTCAACAAGTTTAGACATTGTTCGGACCAATAAGAATCTTGTCTTTTTTAAGTGTCAACAAGACCCCCTTCAAAGTTTTCGAAAGTCTGCAATGGCTCAGACTTTGAAATACTTTGAACTGCTTTGATCGGTGGAGAATGAACATCGCCATAATGGTTGAGTTCAGCTTCCCTTTCAATCCTGCTTTGGGATGTAGATTCGCCGAAGAATTGTACAGGTTCGCGACTCTGAGTAGCTTCGCTTCTGGGTAGCTAGGAATAAGTTCGCTTTGGAACATTTGTTGCTTTCCCAAGGCCAACTGCTGTGGGGCGATTACGAGAAGGATTACTCCTTCTCTCGCACTGATCGAGGGAGATATTCTCCCCTTCGCACGGTTCCAAGGGAAACCGTCCCTGTTCTCAAGGCGCAATGAGTGCCTTTATGAGGGAGACGTTTCTCCCTTTGCACGGTTCCAAGGGAAACCGTCCCTTTTCTCAAGGCGCAGTAAATGCCTTAAATGCGCTCATGCTTCCACGCTTGAGGTGGCAGCGCTCAGGCCATGGGGCCTATAAATAGGACACTTGAGGTCCTCTGAAGAGAAGTGATCTGCTCTTCTCCTCTTCTCTTAGTTGAGAGAGATACTCAGATCTCTGAACTAGTGGGAATGCCCACTCTGGTCATTACCCGGCCAAGGACCGGTAAGTCTTGATCGTTCAACGACTTCACCAATAATCTTTCAGGGAGTTCTTCTCCCTTAACTTAGCTTTGATAGCTACTTCAGGGATTGATTTCCCTTGTTTTTCATTTTGCAATTGACTGAGCTGCAGAGAAGGATTTTATCATAGCTTCCCAGCGAAGCTATCATTCTGACTTGATCACAGAAAGATCATTGTATGTTAAGTCCGCTACATAGGCAGAATTTGGGACCTGGTATCTTCAAGGTTGAGCCAGTCTTGCCATATAGGTGAGGCTAAGACTGTGTCCCCCAGGATCAGTCTGGTTTAGCCATATAGGCGAGGCCAGGACTTGGCTTTTGCTGAGCTAGCCCATCATTACTGTGCAAGCGAGGCTTATCCTCTGCTTTAACTGAAATCGGATTGCTTCGCCCCAAAGAATCTGACTTAGTGCTTTTGAAGCTTCTCATGTGCTTAACTGCTAATTTGTTCCAGTTTACATTGCAGTGAGCTACGTTCGCCAGTCTTGTGACTTGATGCAAGAAACCATGAAATTTCCTCTTGCTTTTCCAGTTAAGATTTTACTCTTAAGCAGGAGGAACAAATTGGGGCAGCTGATGTGTATCCCAGAGGCTGTTGGCAGCCTCTTATCCGAGATGATTCGTTCTGAGGTGAGGCTGGTGGCCGCTTCGTCGGAGATGATCCGCTTCGGGAAAGTAGATGTCACACCTGTGAGATCACTGACATCACTGCCAATTCCCATTATAGGTGATCTATCGTGTTGGCGGCGATAAGTTCATTGCCAATTTTCATCAAAGGTGATCCAGCTTCCTGGTGGCAAAATCTGCCATTATGTGGAAAATTATGGCCCTGTCCTCGTGGCACAACTGGTTACGGCCTTGTGCAGGAGGAAGGCCTTTCGTGTCCAGTTGGTCTGACTTGAAAGCAGATAAAACCACTTGTATGCCTTTTGCGCAAATGATCCTGTTGAGCAACTGAATCTGTTGTATGAAACACAACCTTGATGTAGTATCAATGTACCTTTGCTTTTAAATCAATGAAAGTTCATTTTCTGCTCATCTGATTTCCGCCTTGCCTTCATCTTGAATTCGGCTATCGGAGGTAAAACTCCATGCGGAGTTAACGACAGGGTCCTTTTTGAATGAGCTTCGCGCGAAACTGGCATGTCGGCGAACTGTGCCTTTAGCGGGCTAAGGCAACCCTTTTGGCGAAGTTCTTGACGAACTTGTGCGAAGTCCGCACTTTGACTCATTGGCGAGGTTAAGCCTTAGTGGCTGAGTCAGCGCTTCTCGGGAAGGCGCTTTAAGCAACGTTTCAAATTGAAACGACGGCCCGTGCCCTTTTCGAGGCATCGTTTCAGGCACTGATTGGCCTATAAAAGCCCGATCGGGCTGAGAAAGAACAGATCTTTCTTCCAGAGAACTTTTGATTCTTCTTCTTCCTCTTTCCTTTCCTCTTTATTCAGAAAGCTTTGAGAACTTTCGCAGCTCTTCAATGGCGCCCAAAAGACGAGCGGGGAAAGAAGTGGCAACTTCTGCAACGGAGGGTCCTTCTCCTCCTCCGGTCATCGAGCGACCAGTCGCCGGTAAGGGACTTTCCCTTCTGATCAGAGACTGCGGTCTCTCTTTTAACGCCGATATTTGGCTATCAGAACGATCGAACATGATATGTTTTTATTAGGGAATCCGTTTCCCTGAATTCCCTTATTTTCTTGGACGGGGAACTAAGAATTGAATAGTTCTTGTCTAAGCTTCTATACGAAGCTATTGCTTGGGCTGTCTTCGTCCCGTTGAGGAACAGGATAAGGGTCTGTCCCTTCGATCATGGTCGTCAAGAATGGTTTTTGACCATAATGCCCTTTTGATGACGTCAGCCCTTAGGGCTATACCACTTTCTGCTTAAGCGAAGTTAATACTTGGGCATTTTCTGCAAAATGCAGACTTGTCCGCGAGATTAAGCTTTGTTGAAGTTAACGCCTTGCTGGCTTTGCTCACTGGGCGAGACTATGCCTTGGTGAAATTTATGTCTTCATGTTCGCTTGGCTGGTGAACTAATCATAGTTCGTTTTGTTCTTGCAGTGCACTACATTCCCGGTCCTCTGAACAGCTTATTCGGGATGACCAGGAGATTGGACGGCAATATCAGCCTGCAATTTCAAGGGCAGGCTTTCATGTTTAGTGAGCGGAGTTCTCTCGTCCGAGACACGCTTATTCATAGTGGTGATCAACACACCACGAGGAGTATTTTGACCACGGCTCCCCTTGAAGATATCGACCGTCGAACTTATAGGAAGCCCGACTTCATGTTTGGGGATGCCGCGCCAGATCCTGATCACCAACTACAGGCCGGAGAAGGGCAATGGATCTTACAGTCGGGTGATGAGAAGTTTTACCTTCCATCCAATAGACGACATTTTTCTTTGTTTTCCTTCCAGTGCGTGACGCAGGCTCAGAAGATGGCATGGGATGTGAGCCGAAATACCGACTCCGTCCACATAGGGAGATTGGCACTTCAGTCTCCTGGTTATGCAAGAACGGGGCCTCCTTATTGCATAATGGGTTTACATCCTGGGAATGTGTCGCGAGAGATCCCAGTGGGAGAAAATCCCGCAGTGGCGCTGACCTTTGGCAACCAATTCTGCAAGGTCAATGGGAACTACCCGGCCACTGACTTCAGGACTCCAGGCTGGATTCATCCTCCGAAGACATGGTGGGTGGATTTGACTACCTACATCCTTGCTCATTTCGAGGAGGATTTGGAGAGGCTGAACCTCTATGAGGCCGTCAGGGAGACCTGCCACGGCATTGAGATGAATGTGGCGTGCTTTTACGCCATCTTTGAATTATATTGCCCAGCTTCAGGGACTTTCTTTACCCCTGTCAGCGAGTTGGGCATGGCCTTGCATGAGATGTGAGAAATCTCTGCTTTGCCTCTCGGGTCTCTCCCTTATGAAGAATACTTTCCGTGCGAGGCGGAGTTGGCTCTTCTGGAGAAGCAGGAGCCTGCCTTATTCGAGACTTATCGGGAGTTAATGTGCCACTTGCACATTTGTTCCGGCATCCATGGTGGCAGTAAGGGCACTTCCTATAGCTTGAAGAGCTGGGGGAATTACTTGTTCCCGGATATGAGGAGTGCTCCTGAAGCAGCACATTGCGGAGTTGCTGATGGGGATATCTTTGAACGGATGCAGATGCACCTTCAAAGGGATATTGTCATAACTGAAGACGATGGTCCCTATGAGAAGGGTGATGTCCTTCGGAGCTTCCATCATCAGGCTCGTCAGCTTATGTCTCGGGAGGCACTGCTGGCCGGTTTCTTAACCGTCTGGCTGAAGAAATGCGTAGTGCCATCTTCTTCGGGTGACATCGTTCATCCGAATGTTTTGCTGCCCGCCGTTCGTTTGGTCCATGGTCGCCGTCTGGGTCTTCTCCCGGCCATGGTGTGCTGCATTCAAAGAGGCCTCCGTGCATTAACAAAGGCTTTTTGTAGGCCGCCGACGACGAAGCGTGGAAAGGGAGCCATTTTGCCTTGTGACGGACCCAATCCTAGGATAGGTCTGCCCTACACCTATTTGATGGCGTGGTTCGCCTTACATTGTCCTTCGCTGATTGGAGCTGGAGAGGACCCTCCGCAAGGTGTTCGAATGGCGCTCCTCCGCCGATTCGAAGGGCGTTCGTGGCTGAAGAAATACGTGGCTGAGGCCCGTAAATTGGTGCGTCGATATGACGTTTACGGTCTCTTCCGCTGTTTTCCCCGTATTCGGGGTGCAGGATATGACGAGGAGTTCCGAGATGCGGGGGAAGGGCGGTCTTCCCTGAGCCGTGGAGTTTTTGAGTGGCTGGTCAGCATCCGGCCCTCACACTTATTGTACAGAAGCGGGGATACCTGCTATTTGGAACCTTATGTCCCCAGCCGGTTTGCTCGGCAGTTTGGGTACGACCAGCTGTATGTAGGCAGTCCCAATCCTGATTTGGCCTTCATGGGGAGTCTTATTGACGGGGCCCGTGCCTGGCGATTCTTTACTGCAGGCGGTACTGGGGCGCGGCTGCGTACGCCGTTGAAGAGTCTCAATCTTCAAATGACCCTGTGCTTCTGCCAGTGGTACACAACTTCTAACTCCACACCCCTCGATTTCAAGGCCAACAGCTCTGGTGTGAAGTTAATTTCTCAGCGGTTGAAACGGAAGGCTTCTGAGAAAAGGGGAGGCAAAAGGGTCCGCGTCCCGGGCATAGAGGAATTCGTCGCTGTTAATGACAGCGAGGCCTCAGATGTAGGAAGTCCTCGCTTCGAAGAGGGAGCGGGGGCTGAGACTTCTGCGACTGGCTCTGGTGTGATGGGGACCGTTCCCCCCCATCGTGTAGAAGAAGTGGAGGAAGAGGATTCTGATGTCCACTTCAAAAGAAAGCGGGAGGGTAGATCTCGTAGGAAGTCATTGGCGAAGAAGCCCCGTCGCCAGGCTCCTACGGTTGTCGTAGAGGGCGAACCCTCAGCAGCGTCCCCTCCTGCTATCTCGTTAGTAACGGACCCGTCGGTTGCTGAACCGACTACCGGTGAATTCGCTCCGGATCTGGGTAAGATCAACTCCGTCCGTATAATAGGTCTTTTGTGTGTTCCAAATGACTTATTATCAATTCTTCTTGATTATAGGAGTTGAGGCGGCTGGAGAGCAAGGGGAACATTATGATCCCCTATTTACTTATGGAACTGAGGCTGGTTCTTTTGTTCACCCGGAGGAGTCCGGAAGTGATGCGGCCGACATTGGTCCCTCGGGCGCTGGGACTTCCAAAGGAAGCCCTGTAGCGACGAGCTCTGTTGGATGGTCCACAGGAGATTCGGCGAGCGGGCCGGTCATTCGTGCTGATTCCGCCAAGAATTTTCTGATGGAGCCCATGGAGACTGATGCGGCTGCCGAGATGTTTGAGGCGACGTCATCTTATGGTACTGTCCTGACCTCTTGGCTTCTATTGCATGTTGTGTCCTGTCTAAACACAGTCTTGTTACAGGTGTTCGGCCTCAAGGTGCATTAGCTTCAAGGGAACCGGCTGATCTTCCTGGGGAGTCCAGGGGTGATATGAGCACTTCGACCGCGGCGGATGCTGCTGTGTTGGATGCGCTATATGGCGACCTGCCCTCTTATCGGCCCCAGCCAGCCGAAGGACCAGGGGCTGAAGAAATGGCAGTTCCGGAGGTGTCCTCACTCCCAACTATATCAATGAGTGAGGTGCCGACAATTTTGTCAAGCGCGGAGCTGAGGGTGATTACCAGCCCTACTTCTCCAACCCTGGTGGTTGAACCTGCTGTTCAGGAGATGGTCACTAGTCCTACCTCCGCGGTGGCTAGTGTACTGATTTCCATGAAGACTCCGCCGAGATCACCAACGGCCTGTCTTACTGCTGTTAGTGTTCCTGTTGCTCCTTCCTCGGTGGTATCGACCGGGCTAGTGGACTTTTCTGAAGTTGCCCGTCTACCAGAGGTGGCCGAGGTTGAAAACGATTTTATAGGCGACATAGTCGATAGTTTTTACAAAGGCTTAGGGCGATGCATCGACCTGGTCTTGAAAGGTTCGACTATATCGTTCTCAACTTTGAAGGTGGTCCTCTTCCGCAATATTGATAGTATTCGGGGCCTTGAAGGGTACCACCAGGCCGCTGCCTTGGAGCTCCTGGTAGATCAATTCGAGAGGGACGTAGAGGAATGGCGCCGTCTCAGCCGCTCGGATTTGGAGTCTTTGGTTGATGAACGGTTTGCGCGCCTTGTCGCTCAAAAGCATGAGGCCCGTCTTGCCGCTCAAGAAGCCGCTGAGGCTATTTCCTCTGATTTGAAATCCTTGGAAACAAGGCAGGCAGAGGTTGGAAATGCCATCGATGCCTCCACCAGTGCTCTTCTTGATGCTGAAGATAGGATTGCGAAGGCCAAGGAGATGATTAGGAAGGGAAACCTTCGCTTGTCCAAGGCTGAACCGGTGCATCTTGAAGAAGCCGCGCGGCTTGAGCAGCTCAAGGCTCAAAGTGACGAACTCTCGCAGCAGGAATTGTCGCAGAGGGCAACTTTGGCGGAGGTCGAAGCTCGTTTGGCCCAGGCAATGGATTTCGATGAGGCTGAGCTGAAGTCGTAGGCGCTTGCTCAGGCTGCTGATGACCGGAGGACGAGGCTGGCTTCCCTCGGAGAGCGGATCAGATCTTACAATGTACGCCTGTAGGTCGTTGTATATGTGCTGATTGTTATACATATTTGCATATTTTACCGCTTCCATACCATGCATATTGTCAATAAAAATATGATTTTTGATCATCTTCTCTCTATTTTTGCAGGTCCACATCTGAAATGAGAAAAAGCCCAAAATCTCTTTAATTAGCAATAATTAAAAGAGATTAATTCAAAGCCCAAGATTAAGCCCAGGATCTAGAGAATTCTACGCGCCAACTCACACTTTCAGAACGTCCACGTGGCTAACAAACTCGTAACAAACGAGCAACAGAATTCTGTTGCCCAACGGCCTTGAAACTGTGGCGATTCCACCGCATTTGCCGCGGATCTGCCGCAGATCTGGGGCCGTTGAGCCCCAGATTCTGCCAGCTGTCTCGGGTTCTGGAGACTTCTCTCTGAGGCTATAAATACACCACCAGGGCCTGCACGCAGAGGTTGAACAGAGGAAGGAGAGAGGAGAGATTAGAGATTAGATGCTTGTATTTTTGTAGGATTTTTCTCTAGGATTTTTGTAGTGCTCTAGATCTTCTTCCTCCCTAGAAATTCTGCAAAAGAGAGTTGTAAGAGAGAGAAAGCTTGTGTACACCAAGGAGTGACAACTTGTGAAGCAAGGATTCATCCATTCTCTTCTCTCTACTTGAGCATTTTCTAGTATTACTTGCTTTCTTTAATTCTAGCTTTACTTTACTTTCACTTTTATTCATGCCTTGCTTTTCTTTTATTGTAATGGCTAGTAGCTAATTCTTCTCATGTCTAGCTAACCACTAACCTTGCTAACTACTAACTCATGGGTGATTACTATCTTTAATCTTGCAAGTTGTATGGCCTTCTCTTCTCCGATGGGTTACTTTCATGCTTGGCTATATCTTGTTGTAATTCTCCATATGATTCATGTGTGCCTCATTTAGAGCCTTGTCTTTAGAACAAGTGCCTTGATGGAACATGGAGATGGATCACCAATATGCTATTTGTTGTACAATTTCTTTACTTCCATTAATGAATGTTGTATCTTCTTCCTTAGCATCCCTTGAGTGTAGCTCTTTTGATTCCATTATTGAAATTCTAATTGTAGGCCAATGACATCTATGAGGCTACAAGACAAGTCCAAGAATGATCACCCGTCATCCAAGTGGGAAAGTAATTAGACCAACACGCAAGACAAATCTTTGCCGATGAATCAACATGAGGCACGCATTCACCATCACGGAGTTTAGTAAGTTTTGGCAAGGTAGTAAGGTTAGCTAGTCATGATTTTCTCCACCTTCAAAATCTTCTTCAAAGTTTTCTTTCTTTTAGTTTTAATTCCAAAAGCATATCTCTTCTTTGATTTCTTTTCATTTTCCATCATGAACAAAGCCACCCATTCTTTCATTTCTTTTTCCATGTTTTATTCATTCTTTTAAAGACAAAGAAGAATCTTCGTTTTGTTTCTTCACTACCAACCGTAACGCTTCCATCGCAAACTCTCCCTGAGAATCGACTCGGTATAGCCCATGCTATAACGGAGATAGGAAAGGGTATATTAATCATTTTGAATACATTTGTGGAGTGATCAAAGCACTTGAGGTTGTTTCTAAACCTTATCTCTTTTTATTGAATATATTTTGTGTGCAAATTATACTCCACAATACAACACCTTTCCCGTCTAAACAAATTGGCGCCGTTGCCGGGGAGAGCAACGGTTTTTGGTTTAAAGTGAAGAACTAAACGCATTTTCTTCTCTGTTGCAGGTTACAGGTGAAGAAACAGAAAAAATAGCATTGCAGTAACATATAAGTGGACCTGGGCCTCTGCTCTTGAAAGCAGAGACCAGGATCCCTCAGTTTTGCCGCAAAATCTCGGCCCCAGCCGCAGATTTGCGGCAATCCTGAGTTCACTACTGACAAGTTTTCTGCAGGGTCTTCAGCTTTGCAAAATACAGCTTCTGCAATAATTCTTTTCTTGTATGCTTCATCATACTCCTGCTAATTATAATAAACAGTAAAACATTTGTTGAAACGTTAAAAATTGTTTAGACATTTGCATTCTAGGCACGTGTCTTTTCAATTCATTTACTTTTACTGTTGAAGAGTGCTGGAGGCAAGGTACGTACGCATTGCATATTGACTAGGACTCACTCTTTGTTTGATTTAATTACACTTTGAGTAAACCTTGTTTGTTGATATCGTACACTTGCACAAATCGAATTTAAGGGCATTACCCATAAAAAAGATAAGGTGGGGATTTCATTACCCTTTCCTTAGCCCAAAAACCACCATCCCAGCACTCACTAACCCAAGCCTAATTTAATAAAAAAATAGACGTTGGCCCTAGGGACATCTCGGACTCATTTAGGAGATTATCCTAAGGGGGAAAAGTGTTGAAAATTGACTCTTGCAAAATCAATGTCTAGGAAAGGGATTGAGGACCGAAAGCCCGAAGGTTGGTGGTTACTTAATTAAGGAACGTCTTTGACGGAAAACCTCCCAACAACCTTGACCTTTCCTGGCTGATTAGCTTGTGGTGAAAGTCTACACCAAACCTCCCGTGGACGGTCTAATCAGTTAGGAGTCGTCTAGGTCATAGGTCTACCCTAACTTAGGTCAGAATTTTTTCTTTTTTTTTTGTTTGTTTATTTGTTTGTTTCTTTTTGTTTATTTCATTGTGTGATATGGCTTATAATCACAATTCTTTCCATCCTAATAATAATCTATATTACACACCGACTTCATTTTTGGATATTACCAACCCGGCATACCATAACTTTGACCAACCTAGTGTGCCGGATTGGTCTTATCCGAATCAATATGACCCATACCCCCCATCTAATAACTATAATTTCCATAATGATTTCAACTCTTCACCGAGTCATTGGGGATTCATGTACCCCGAGTCAAATTTTCAAACTCATTGTCCTCCTTCTCCACCCAGTCCACAATATTTTCAAGATACATACTCAATTCCTCCAGTCCAAAATAGAACACCATCAATTTTGGAAATGAGTATGCGTGAGTCCAAACACAAATCCCAAAATCTGATGGACTCACAATTTCACTATCACTTCCAAGACAACACTTCATCTTTTCATCCAGACAATGAATTCATCAATTATGGAAAGATGCCTGAAGACATGACTCATGCTCAAAATGCTAGAAATCGTGACATAGATATGATGGTTGAATCTTTACGTTCTCACCGTTTGACCAGATCTGGTGTCACTAGCCATTCTGTTAGAGCCGATGAGTCATGTAGTTTTGAAAATCATAATTAATTTCAGCACACTCATCTGAACTTGTCCAAACTTCAAATCCCATTGACATTTTGGCAAGTTTTCCTTTTACTGAAATTGAACTTGAACATGAATATAATCCTGAACTTCCACTTGATGATTCAATTCTACTTCCTGATCCAATAATGACTCCCGTATCTTTATCTGATTTCACTCCATTTCCAAAGTCAGTATTGGATCCAGTGCCTATCCATTGTGAAATTGAATCACCAAAATTTTATGATGATCATATTGAACTTGACCAATTTCATACTTTTGAAAGTCCCATTGATAAATTGGCAAGTTCACATTTTTGTGGAATTGAACTACATGAGGAATGTGATCTTGAACCCCAACTTAGTGATTCAATTCTTTTTCCTGATTCAATAATGACTCCGGTAACTTTACCTGACTTCAATCTTTTCCCGGAGTCGACATTGGATCCTGTCCCAATTCATAATGAAGTTGAATCACCCATCTTTGAGGATCATATTGAACTTGACCAATTATACACTTCTGAAGATACTATTGACAAATTGGCAAGTTCTCCATTCTTTGGTATTGAACTACATGAGAAATGTGACCTAGATTCTCACAATCTCTTTACTTTTGAAACTGATTGTACAATTCTGACGGAAGATGTTGACCTTAGTTTTGAAGAATTGTATGGCGATGAGCTAAAATTCCTTAATATTGGAAGTAAAGAGATAACACCCATATTAGGTCACATTCCATTGTTGGACAATACATGTGGACTGGAGTTTCAACTTTTTGACTTGGACCCAATTCTTGAACTCATTTCGACTCCTGAACCTTTACTCGACTTAAGTCATCTTCCTGAGTCGGTATTAGTTCCTGTCCTTCCTGAGTCCAAGTCAACCGTTCTATCATTTCATACACCATTCTGGGACAAGGTAGTTGACAAATTTGACTCCGAAATTAATTATGGAAAATGGAAATTAGATGGGGTTAAATACTTAATAAAAATCCTTCATGGATTTATCTTTTTTAATGGGTCATATTCATGATATTTCTGGTGGGTTCCTCCGAACCCAAAGCAAAGATGATTGGACCGCCTTTCGGGGACCAATCAGACCACCACCGGAACCACCACCTTAAGGTAATTTTTTCCTTCCTTCTCTATTTTGTTTCATGCATACATATATCACGATGCATTGAGGACAATGCATGAGATAAGTGTGGGGGAGGGTTTACTAACATAGAGTTTTTAGATTTTCTTTCTTTTACACTTCTTTTTAGATTTTCTTTCTTTTACACTTCTTTTAGAAATAAAAAAAATAAATAAAAAATAAAAAAAAAAAAAACTTTTTGAAATAAGAGACAAATGTTTTGATCTATTTTAAAGAAAATTAAGATGTATCTTAGAAATTAAGAAAGCCTTAATTATGACATCTTAAACCTAGTTGAAATAATAGATCTTGTTTGAAATTATAGGCTAAGTAAGTAAAATTGGGGAGATATTTTTATCTTGAATTTTTTGCCTTAGAAAGTATGCACTTCACATTTACACATTTCTGGGATGGAAACAAAGACCAAAAAGGCCATAAAAAAAAAGAGAAAAAGAAAAAAAAAGAAATATATGTGAATAAAACATCACTTATTAAGCTGGATAACTATGCCTCAAGAAGCATGATTATTCACGCCTAATGGTGGTAAAGGAAATAAATAATCCCCTTTAGTTTCGTGGCCTTTTTCACTCGAGTCCTTAAACCCGAGGGATGTTTTCTCATCTGGTGCCCTAAGACCGACTGGTTTGAGAGTCATCGGTTATAGGCTCGTTACATGGGTGAACTAGAAAGCCTAAACTAAGGGAAGAAAAAAGAGAAAAAGAAAATAAATATATATAAATAAATGGCTTGATGGTTAGAGTTGAAATCCCAGAAATCTTCACTGTCACGGTGTGCATACTATCTAGGTTTTATGAAAGATAAAGTATTCAATCCAATTTTGAATTCTTACCTTAATTGAAGACAAGATCTTGCATAGAGACTAAGTTTAAGGAAGAATAATTATAGGTGGACTTATGACCTTAGATCACTTATATTTTTGCAAAAATAGTTCAAAAACATGTCTCTCTTTCAAAATGCATTTTCAAAACACTAACATTTGTTTTCTTTCTTTATGGATTTTGTGGGTGTAATCCGCTGAAAACCCTCAGGAGACAACACTCCTCCTCTAGGGTAACCTAGAGGTTTAACGGCTTGATGCACGTGCTCAGTGCAATCGCGTCACCTGCGAAAGTGGTGTAATAAAATTGGTAGTATAGTTTTTCTTTTCTTGTTTTGCTCGGGACGAGCAAAAGAATAAGTGTGGGGGTGTGATTGTTATACATATTTGCATATTTTACCGCTTCCATACCATGCATATTGTCAATAAAAATATGATTTTTGATCATCTTCTCTCTATTTTTGCAGGTCCACATCTGAAATGAGAAAAAGCCCAAAATCTCTTTAATTAGCAATAATTAAAAGAGATTAATTCAAAGCCCAAGATTAAGCCCAGGATCTAGAGAATTCTACGCGCCAACTCACACTTCCAGAACGTCCACGTGGCTAACAAACTCGTAACAAACGAGCAACAGAATTCTGTTGCCCAACGGCCTTGAAACTGCGGCGATTCCACCGCATTTGCCGCGGATCTGCCGCAGATCTGGGGCCGTTGAGCCCCAGATTCTGCCAGCTGTCTCGGGTTCTGGAGACTTCTCTCTGAGGCTATAAATACACCACCAGGGCCTGCACGCAGAGGTTGAACAGAGGAAGGAGAGAGGAGAGATTAGAGATTAGATGCTTGTATTTTTGTAGGATTTTTCTCTAGGATTTTTGTAGTGCTCTAGATCTTCTTCCTCCCTAGAAATTCTGCAAAAGAGAGTTGTAAGAGAGAGAAAGCTTGTGTACACCAAGGAGTGACAACTTGTGAAGCAAGGATTCATCCATTCTCTTCTCTCTACTTGAGCATTTTCTAGTATTACTTGCTTTCTTTAATTCTAGCTTTACTTTACTTGCACTTTTATTCATGCTTTGATTTTCTTTTATTGTAATGGCTAGTAGCTAATTCTTCTCATCTCTAGCTAACCACTAACCTTGCTAACTACTAACTCATGGGTGATTGCTATCTTTAATCTTGCAAGTTGTATGGCCTTCTCTTCTCCGATGGGTTACTTTCATGCTTGGCTATATCTTGTTGTAATTCTCCATATGATTCATGCGTGCCTCATTTAGAGCCTTGTCTTTAGAACAAGTGCCTTGATGGAACATGGAGATGGATCACCAATATGCTATTTGTTGTACAATTTCTTTACTTCCATTAATGAATGTTGTATCTTCTTCCTTAGCATCCCTTGAGTGTAGCTCTTTTGATTCCATTATTGAAAGTCTAATTGTAGGCCAATGACATATATGAGGCTACAAGACAAGTCCAAGAATGATCACCCGTCATCCAAGTGGGAAAGTAATTAGACCAACACGCAAGACAAATCTTTGCCGATGAATCAACATGAGGCACGCATTCACCATCACGGAGTTTAGTATGTTTTGGCAAGGTAGTAAGGTTAGCTAGTCATGGCACTCATAAGATAAAGTCTTCTTCAAAGTTTTCTTTCTTTTAGTTTTAATTCCAAAAGCAAATCTCTTCTTTGATTTCTTTTCATTTTCCATCATGAACAAAGCCACCCATTCTTTCATTTCTTTTTCAATGTTTTATTCATTCTTTTAAAGACAAAGAAGAATCTTCGTTTTCTTTCTTCACTACCAACCGTAACGCTTCCATCGCAAGCTCTCCCTGAGAATCGACTCGGTATAGCCCATGCTATAACGGAGATAGGAAAGGGTATATTAATCATTTTGAATACATTTGTGGAGTGATCAAAGCACTTGAGGTTGTTTCTAAACCTTATCTCTTTTTATTGAATATATTTTGTGTGTAAATTATACTCCACAATACATTTGCATTCTAGGCACGTGTCTTTCAATTCCTTTACTTTTACTGTTGAAGAGTGCTGGAGGCAAGGTACGTACGCATTGCATATTGTCTAGGACTCACTCTTTGTTTGATTTAAATACGCTTTGAGTGAACCTTGTTTGTTTATATCGTACACTTGCACAAATCAATTCTAAGGGCATAACCCATAAATAAGATAAGGTGGGGTTTTATCTCCCTTTCCTTAGCCCAAAAACCACAATCCCAGCACTCACAATCCTAAGCTTCTAAATAAAAATTTGCTAGACGTTGGCCCTAGGGACATCTCGGACTCACTTAGGAGATTATCCTAAGGGGGAAAAGTGTTGGAAATTGACTTTTGTAAAATCAGTATCTAGGAAAGGGATTGTGGGCCGAAAGCCCGAAGGTTGCTGGTTACTTAATTAAGGAACGTCTCTGACGGAAAACCTCCCACCAACCTTGCCCTTCCCTGGCTGATTAGCTTATAGTCAAAGTCTACACTAAACCTTCTGTGGACGATCTAATCAGTTAGGAGTCATCTAGGTCCAGGAATCCTAGAAGCTTGGATTGATTTCTCTTTTGTTGTTTGTTATTTTCATTTTTTTTTTCGCTGGTGTGATCGGTGCACGTTGTTTGTAATTGTATATGCGAGAGTGGTTTCGTGATCCAAATTCTGCAAGACTTGTTAGACTTTCTACACTTGCACTTACACAACCACTTGACATTATGGAAAACAACGTCTCACTTCATGATCGATTTTATCCAATTCGCACCTCCCTTCCATCTTGCATTCTTCTCCCCGAATCTAATGGAAATCACTTCGAGCTGAAACCGCAATTCATTAATACACTTCCCCGATTCCATGGTCTGAGTCTGAGGACGCGTACCTCTTTATTCGTGAGTTTGAAGAGGTATGCCAAATGATGAGAATTTCCCAACTGACCGAGGATGCTGTTAGGTTACGGTTCATACCGTTTGCACTTAAAGATTTAGCTAAGAAATGGCTTTACAATCTTCCCATCAGTTCCATATCTTCTTGGGATGATTTTGTTAAAGTCTTTCTTAAGAAATTCTATCCTATCCACAAAACAGCCCTCATGAGAAAGAATATAATGCAATTCAAGCAGGAACCTAATGAACCTTTCTGGAAGTATCTTGAGCGTTTCAAAGACCTTCTAGCCCTATGTCCTCATCACGGCATAGAGAAATGGCGTCTGTGTCAGATTATCTATGACGGTCTAGATTACCAAACGAAAACCCTCCTTGAATCCATGTGCCAAGGGAAATTTTTGAAGAAAGATGAGCATCAGGGGTGGGATCTCTTTGAAACCCTAGCTGAGAAAACCATTCAGTGGGAGTCATGTCCTGATAAATCCACTCCCACCACTTCCAGAACTGGTACACACTCCATAGAATCCTTTATAGCTGCAGAAGCCAAGATCACACAATTGATGAAGAGGATAGAACTGCTTGAGTCAAAGGGAAATTCTGTTGTCAATCAGGTCAACCCATTACCTGTCATCAAACCGGGTTGCACCTACTGTCATGACCTTAACCATGTCTTTGAGGAGTGTCCTTTGTATCAGCCCCAATCTTATCAGGAGAACATGAATGCAGCTTTTACCAAACCCCCATACTCCAACACATACAATTTGGGATGGCAGAACCATCCAAATTTTTCATGGAGTCAGTCTGGTCCTGAGCATCATAGACCACCACTTCCACATCCATATAATGCTCAGTCTCACCCATCCAGTTTCAATCGTAATGCACCAAATTTTTGTCCATCTCAAGGTCCACCACAATCACAATCTTATCCAAACCCCCAAAACTACCAATCCCAATCTCCACATCATCAACATCCACCCCAGAACAATTCAGATGATAAAATATCAGAGTTGATGAATATGATAGAATCCTTAACTAAGACCCAAGCTTCAATGATGAACCATCATCAATAGGATATGGATAGAATTCAGGTCCAATTAGGGCAATTGGCTAATGGGAGACAAAAAGGTATGCTTCCAAGCCAGCCAGTGCCAAATCCCAAACATCACTTCCCTTTGAATGAAGTGGAAGATTCAGGACCCAGTCAATGTCATGCTATTCATACCCTGAGATCTGGTAAACAAGTTGATAATAAGGTTTCTAGTCAATCATCTCATCCAGCACCAAAGCCAACACCTCCGTCCCAATGCAACCAACTTCTGACAAACCATCTTCTAGTACAGAGCCATCCACTTCAAAAGCCAAGGGTAAAGAAAAGGTAGATGAGCAACCCTATAAGCCTGTTGTACCATTTCCAAATAGGCTTAAGAATCCCAAGACAAATGCTCACATGGAGAAGATAAAAGAAATGTTCAATAAGGTCCAAATCAATGTCCCTCTTCTTGATGCCATACAACAAGTGCCATCATATGCTAAATTCTTAAAGGAAATGTGCACCAAGAAGAGGAAAACACAAGTCCCTAAAAAAGTCTTCCTAGCATCATCCATCAACGAGCTGCTCAATGGTCCAATTCCTGTTAAATACAAAGACCCAGGGAGCCCCACCATTTCATGCATCATAGGACAGACTACCATTAATAGGGCACTTCTTGATTTGGGGGCCAGCATCAATCTCCTGCCTTTCTCTGTGTACCAACAATTAGGGTTAGGTGATCTTCTCCCTACCCAAATGACCATACAATTGGCTGATCGCTCTGTCACTAGACCCCAGGGGGAAATTCACGATGTCCTTGTCAAAGTTGGGGAATTCATTTATCCTGTTGACTTTGTAGTCCTTGAAACAAAACCTGTGTCAAATTCCAATCAAAGGGCTCAAATTCCTGTCATTTTGGGACGACCATTCCTGGCTACTGCAAATGCCATCATTAATTGCCGGAATGGATCAATGAGATTAACCTTTGGTAACATGACTCATGAACACAATGTCTTCCACACACAACCTCGTAAAACAAAAGATCAAACATTTGAGGTTAGCTTCATTAGTAACAATTGTGAGGAAGAAGGTGAAGATCCAAAAGATGAGTCACAATCTGGTGATTCTCTTATCCGAGTACCCTTTCAAAAGGGGAAAGTTGATTTGGATATTTTAACTTTCACAGAGCCAACTCTGACTGTATCTGAACCTCCGATTGATATATCCTTTGAAGACCTGTTTGCTGATGAGATCATGTGTCTAGATGAGTCCACTCGGGGTAGGTTAGCTGATTGTACACTTTTGAAAGAGGATGTTGACATGAGTTTCGAAGAATTATTTGGAGATGAGCTTGAATTTCTGAATAATGGACAAAAAGATGTGCTGAATAAAAAAGGTGGTGAGGAGGAATTCTTGAGTGTACAAAATGGTGAGATATGGATGGACAACAATGAATTGAAACTGAAAATGCCGAGGGTTAAGAATATAATGCGACACGTTTCCCAATTAAACCCGCGAAAGAGAACACACTGGAATGACGGGAAACGGGCCAGAGGGAAACGGCCAAAAGATAGCCCAGGCAGTGAACCCACTTGTACATAATCTTTGTAAATATTTTTTCTTTCTTTTTATAATTTTGTAAATAAATAATAATAATAAAAAATAATAATAATAAAAAAAAAGATGAGGGATTTCTAACAAGAGTTCCACCAAATTTGAAGTTCCTAGGTTTCTTCAAAACTCCTTCTTTCAAAAATTCCAAAGTCCTAGGTCACTACAACTTCCCAAGAGTCAAACTCTCTTTTCAAAACTACAAATTCCAAAGTTGGTAAAATTCCTTTTGACCTAGGGATAGAAGTGGAAATCTCTTGTTTTTCCCTCCTATAAATACTTACTCTGCCCGACCCTTCTCCTTCACAAGAAAAAATCATCTCAGATCTACAACTCTCTTCCAGAGCGCCGCACTCTGCAACTTTTCCTATCCTTAGCTCTCTTTGTTTTGCCGCGTTCCTGCGACTTTTGCCGAGATTCTGCGGCTTTTCTGAAGCTTCCTGGGTGCCGTCAAGTTCTGCACCAGTCGATCTCACGCACTTCCAGCCGATCTGGTGCTACATCTTCATTCAGACTCTCCTGTACCCACTGCAGAGATCGAACTTTTTCCCCCCACGAATTCCGGGGGCGGTTCGAATTCAGATCTCTTCTTTTTATTGCTTTGTTTTTAATTCATATCATGGCACCATCTATTTTCATTGAGAGAGACTTTGGAAAAATATTAAGTGATGCAAATGGATATGGGTATGTGTTTCTAGAGAGAATTAGGGCTTGGAATTGGTATACGTTAGTGTATGACAACTCTGAGACTGATGCCTTTTATTGTCCCGAATTGGTGACAATGTTTTACACTCACATTGACCAAGCATCGATTGATCCACAAACGTATCAGTTTACTGTACACATGCCCACAGGAGACTTACTTGTCACGCTTCCTCTTCTTGAGGAAGTCACTACTGTCCTAACCATCACACAACACAGCGAGCCTCTCCCATTGATTGAGTATATGACTGTTATGGGGGCTTGTTGTACTGAGCAGGATCGTGGGCTGAAGGCTAGCACCACGTTTAGAAATATTCACTGCGTTGGACGTTGGATCCAACGCAACATTTTAGGGCTAGACCACACCTCCACATTTAACAGACCTGTGTTGCAAATTATACATGATTTAATGACTCGTCAACACACAGTTTGTTTGAATAAGGTCATCTTCCACGCACTCATAGCCAATTCCTCACGCACTAGGGGTTCCAAATACTCCCATCCTATCTTGATTACACGTCTATGTAGGACTTTCCTACCAGACGATGTCTTTGATTCATTCGACCGAGTGTTTGTTGCACCTGAGAGACCTACCAGTTCGTATAATAGTTGTTTGCACGCGGTGTGGACTCCTACTGTCCAGCCCGAGGATGTACCGGTAGAGTCCTCCTCTGAGGAGAGTCTTGAGGAAGAAGATGAACCTGAGTTTTGGAGGCATGATCCCCAGCAGAGTCACGAGCTTTCATGTCTTCCATCTGGAAGGGCATGAAGAAAATCTTTAGGGGACAAGTGAGGCTGAGGAAGAAGGTAGAGGAGCAATCCTCTCGGTTAGATAGTATGGAGGCAGCGTTGAGGAGATCACAGTCGGCTGGACCTAGCGCCACTGCGGGTCCAAAGCGACGGAGGGAGTAGTGTTGTACCTTTTACCTATTTCATGCATCTTTTTATCTTGCATACATTGGGGACAATGCATGAGATAGGTATGGGGGGTAGCTTCTAACATATGATTTTTCATTTTCTTTTTAGGCTTTTTATTTTTAGGATTTTCATTTTCTTTTTAGGTCTTTTATTTTCTTTTAGATTTTACCTTTCTTATAGATTTTCTACTTTCTTTTAGATTTTACTTTTTCTTTTAGAAAAATTAAAAAAAAAAAGGAAATTCTTGATCCATGTTTAAAGAATCAAACTTGAAATTTAGGGATTAAGGAAGCTCTTAACTAAGATTTCTAATTATAAGTTGAAAAGAGGAGTTTAGTTGGATTTTTAGGTTAAGTAATAAAGGTTAAGAAAATTACTAGATTTTAATTCTTTCTTTAGGATATATACATTAAACATATTGAAGGATTAATCAAAGACTTTGTGACTTTATTTACATATATATATAATAATAATAAAAAATATATATATATATATAGAAAAAAAAATGTATATAAATAAATAATAAATACTTAGCCACTGATTAAGCTGGTTAGTCGTGCCTCAAGAAGCATTGCCGATCACGCCTAAAGGTGGTTAAGTCCTTAAATTCCTTCGTGGCCTAGTTTACTTGAGTCATCGAACCCGAGGGATGTTTTCTCATCTGGTGCCCTAAGACCGTCTGGTTTGGGAGTCATCGGTAAGAGACTCGTTACAAGGGTAAACTAGAAAGCCTAAGGATGCTAAGGAATGTAAATAAATAAACATTGTATATAAAGAAAAAAAAAAAAGAAAGAAAAAAAAAGTATATTATATATATAAGTAAATAAATGAACTTAGTCTAAGAAAGATCCTTCATATTTATAGATGTATATATCCTAGGATTGATGCAAAATCCGGTTTTTGATCTTTTCCCTAAAATCTTAACCTAAGTTGAAAACAAAACTCCAAATAGACGCTTATAAGAGGAATGACAAGTTTAGGGTAACCTGAAACCTAAAGCTCAAGTTAGAATCTTTAAAACATGGATCAAAATTTTCACTAACCCTTTTTATTTTTCTTTATGGATTTTGTGGGTGTAATCCGCTGAAAACCCTCAGGAGACAACACTCCTCCTCTAGGGTAACCTAGAGGTTTAACGGCTTGTTCCACGTGCTCAGTGCAATCGTGTCACCTACGAAAGTGGTGTAATAAACTAGTTAGGATTTTCTTTTTCTTTCTTTTTTCTTTTCTTGTTTTGCTCGAGGACGAGCAAAAGCTAGGTATGGGGGTGTGATTGTTATACATATTTGCATATTTTACCGCTTCCATACCATGCATATTGTCAATAAAAATATGATTTTTGATCATCTTCTCTCTATTTTTGCAGGTCCACATCTGAAATGAGAAAAAGCCCAAAATCTCTTTAATTAGCAATAATTAAAAGAGATTAATTCAAAGCCCAAAAGAGAGCCCAAGATTAAACCCAGGATCTAGAGACTTCTACGCGCCAACTCACACTTCCAGAAGGTCCACGTGGCTAACAAACTCGTAACAAACGAGCAACAGAATTCTGTTGCCCAACGGCCTTGAAACTGCGGCGATTCCACCGCATTTGCCGCGGATCTGCCGCAGATCTGGGGCCGTTGAGCCCCAGATTCTGCCAGCTGTCTCGGGTTCTGGAGACTTCTCTCTGAGGCTATAAATACACCACCAGGGTCTGCACGCAGAGGTTGAACAGAGGAAGAGAGGAGAGATTAGAGATTAGATGCTTGTATTTTTGTAGGATTTTTCTCTAGGATTTTTGTAGTGCTCTAGATCTTCTTCCTCCCTAGAAATTCTGCAAAAGAGAGTTGTAAGAGAGAGAAAGCTTGTGTACACCAAGGAGTGACAACTTGTGAAGCAAGGATTCATCCATTCTCTTCTCTCTACTTGAGCATTTTCTAGTATTACTTGCTTTCTTTAATTCTAGCTTTACTTTACTTGCACTTTTATTCATGCTTTGCTTTTCTTTTATTGTAATGGCTAGTAGCTAATTCTTCTCATGTCTAGCTAACCACTAACCTTGCTAACTACTAACTCATGGGTGATTGCTATCTTTAATCTTGCAAGTTGTATGGCCTTCTCTTCTCCGATGGGTTACTTTCATGCTTGGCTATATCTTGTTGTAATTCTCCATATGATTCATGTGTGCCTCATTTAGAGCCTTGTCTTTAGAACAAGTGCCTTGATGGAACATGGAGATGGATCACCAATATGCTATTTGTTGTGCAATTTCTTTACTTCCATTAATGAATGTTGTATCTTCTTCCTTAGCATCCCTTGAGTGTAGCTCTTTTGATTCCATTATTGAAAGTCTAATTGTAGGCCAATGACATCTATGAGGCTACAAGACAAGTCCAAGAATGATCACCCGTCATCCAAGTGGGAAAGTAATTAGCCCAACACGCAAGACAAATCTTTGCCGATGAATCAACATGAGGCATGCATTCACCATCACGGAGTTTAGTATGTTTTGGCAAGGTAGTAAGGTTAGCTAGTCATGGTTTTCTCCACCTTCAAAGTCTTCTTCAAAGTTTTCTTTCTTTTAGTTTTAATTCCAAAAGCAAATCTCTTCTTTGATTTCTTTTCATTTTCCATCATGAACAAAGCCACCCATTCTTTCATTTCTTTTTCCATGATTTATTCATTCTTTTAAAGACAAAGAAGAATCTTCGTTTTCTACCTTCACTACCAACCGTAACGCTTCCATCGCAAGCTCTCCCTGAGAATCGACTTGGTATAGCCCATGCTATAACGGAGATAGGAAAGGATACATTAATCATTTTGAATACATTTGTGGAGTGATCAAAGCACTTGAGGTTGTTTCTAAACCTTATCTCTTTTTATTGAATATATTTTGTGTGCAAATTATACTCCACAATACAACACCTTTCCCGTCTAAACATGTGCCTCCATGTATCTCATCCTTTTGGAATCAATGAAAATTCTTTCTTTTTTTTTGTTTTGACTCCCTGTCGAGTCTCCGACTTGTTTGATTTGCTGGATTGTCCTTTCAAAGTTGTATTGTAGACACTTGAGAACATAATCCTTGTTGGGTTGGATAATGAGACTTGGGTATCTGTCAGCTCAAGGGTCGCAATGACATAACTGGTCGAGACGCCACCAAGCCTGACACCGGTCCGTGTTGGATCGAAAGATGAGACCTGTCTTTTGTAAATGTCGATAGGGCTCGAAATGGAGACTCAGCTGTCTGTTGGTTCAGAGGTCGTAATGACATAACCGTTTGCGACGTCACCAAGCTCGAGGTAGGTGATACTTGTCTTTTGTAAATGTCAACAAGTATCGAGATTGAGACTTAGCTGTCTGCTGCTTCAGAGGTCGCAATGACATAACCGATTGAGAAGTCACCAATCTCAAATTAGCCCTCACAGGACTAAAGGGGTAATACTTGCCTTTTGTAAATGTCAGCAAGTATGGTTGAGACCTAGCTGTCTGCTGGTTCAGAGGTCGCAATGACATAACCGATTGAGACGCCACCAAGCTCAAAGGTGGTGATACTTGTCTTTTGTAAATGTCAACAAGTATCGAGACCTGTCTTTTGTAAATGTCAACAGGGCTCAAGGTTGAGACTTAGCTGTCTGCTGGTTCAGAGGTCGCAATGACATAACCGATTGAGACGCCACCAAGCTCAAAGGTGGTGATACTTGTCTTTTGTAAATGTCAACAAATATCGAGACCTGTCTTTTGTAAATGTCAACAGGGCTCAAGGTTGAGACTTAGCTGTCTGCTGGTTCAGAGGTCGCAATGACATAACCGATTGAGACGCCACCAAGCTCAAAGGTGGTGATACTTGTCTTTTGTAAATGTCAACAAGTATCGAGACCTGTCTTTTGTAAATGTCAACAGGGCTCGAAATTGAGACTCGGTTGTCTGCTGGTTCAGAGGTCACAATGACATAACCGATTGAGACGCCACCAAGCTCAAAGTTGTAATGGAGTTTGGGAAAAGGCCTCGTTCTCACGGGGAGAAATGAGGGAATCACTGTCATAGGTTTAATGTTAACGTAACAGTGAAATGTATATGTGGTCTTACCATTCTATGGATGAGAATTGGTAAGTGATTTTGGAGATCTCGTTCTCACAGGGAGAAACGAGGGAATTGCTGTCATAGGTTTAATGTTAACGTAACAGCGAAATTTATATATGTGGTCTTATCATTCTATGGATGAGAATTGGTAAGTGATTTTGGAGATCTCGTTCTCACAGGGAGAAACGAGGGAATTGAATGAGAACAGGTCCCTTGGGATTTTTAGCAAATCCCCAGCTGTCAACGGGTTTGATATGCCTTTACCAACTACCGTTTGGGTTGGGCTAGCCATGCTATTCCCCTCAGCATGATGAGTTATCGAGGACTTATGTTGGGCTTACAGGCCAACATTTTCCTCTATCCTTAATCGTTAAGGATGTCGGATTATCTGGTTAATATATGCATAACCTCGATTCTCCTTCGGGACAACCAGTGCACGACCAGGTTCCTACTGGTTCATGGTTGTATGGTCTCGCTTGGAGGAAGAGAAAGGCTCTCTTTGTGTGTACTTTAGACACGAAGATCTTGATCAGAGGTGTAGTGTTAACTTGATCATGAGAAGGATCCTTAATCAAGGATAATACTTTTTTAAGAACTTGCCATTGATCGGCATCATGAGTAGGTCGCCATCTGAAGTCATAAGGCGGTACGCTCCGTTTGAATAGACTGTTTCTATTACGAACGGTCCTTCCCATTTAGGCTAAAATTTGCCTTTGGTCTTGTGCGTCATAATCATCGGTCGTCTGACGGCTAAAACCAGGTCTCCTTTCTGGAAGACCCTCTGTTTGACCTTCTTATTGAAGGCCTTTGAGATTTAAGCTTGATATAGCTCAATATGTTGCTGGGCTTGAAGTCGCTTCTCATCTAGGGATTCGAGCTCTTGAAGACGTAACCGATCATTGTCTTCTGACGTGATCTTAGTGGTCAGAGCGACTCGCAATGATGGCATCTGAATTTCCAACGGGATGACTGCTTCGCACCCATATACCAGGAAAAAGGCGTATTACCTGTCGGTGTTCGAACCGTGGTCCGGTAGGCCCAAAGACATTCGCTAAGCTTTTCGTCCCAATCTCGCTTGTTCGAGGAGACGAATTTCTTGAGTAGCTTGATGATCGTCTTGTTGAATGCTTCCGCTAAACCATTGGCGGCAGGATTATAGGCGGTTGAAGCCACATTCTGAATTCAATTTTATCGCAGAACTGATAGAATACTTGGCTTATGAATTGGGGACCGTTGTCGTGGATGATCCGCCTAGGGACACCAAATCGATAGATGACATTGTGTTTGATGAAGTTAACCACATTAGAGGTATTGACTTCAGTTAACGGTATAGCCTCCGCCCACTTTGAAAAGTAGTCGGTTATTGCAAGGATGAACCGGTGACCTTTCGTCGAAGAGGGACTAATTGGCCCTACGACATCTACTCCCCATGCTTCAAATGGCCATGAAGCAACAGTCGGGTGGAGCAGCTCCGAAGGCTGGTGTATGAAGTCCGCATGAATCTGAAATGCTTTACACCTTCGTGCATATTGGATGCCATCGGCTATCATAGTCGGCCAATAATATCCCAGCCTATGCAACCTGTCTTTAAGTTTAGGACCTGGCTGATGAGCTCCGCAAATGCCGTCGTGTGCTTCTTTAAGCACTTCCTGTGCCCTAAATGAGAAAGGCAACGGAGGAGGACACCGTCATATGAACGACGGTAAAGTGTCTTCAGAGTTGGATCGTAGTAGAAACGGAGAGACCTTCGTCTGACGGACGCCGCTTCTTTAGGATCGTCTGGAAGCAGACCGTGGAAAGCATAGTCAATGAGAGGAAAGCGCCAGTCTCTTGGTTCAAGATCCGTGGAGACATTATAGACTTCTCGAGTTCTTAGCATGTGCTTGGAGTATACAAGATGTCGAGTTGCGACTGTGAGGTGATACTCGGTGTCGGCTGGCAAGGCTAGTGTCGTTGCTAATGCAGCAAGAGAGTCCGCCTTGGTATTCTGAGATCGAGACACATGCTCGATGTAGAAACCTTCAAATAGGTTGGCCAATTCAACGGCCGTTTGATAATAAGGCACCAAGTCTTCGTGGCGAACTTTGTATTCGCCTTTAACCTGATTGATGATCAGTTTTGAATCGCCATAAGCTTCAGGTAGCGTACCCCCATTCCATGGGCGAGCTGAAGACCGATGAGCAGAGCATTATATTCTGCTACATTGTTGGAGCATGATTCTGTCAAAGAAAATGCTCTGGGAAGAACATGGTTTTGCGGGGAGATAAACACAACCCCCACTCCGGCAATAATCTTGCCTTTAGGGCCCATTCACGATGCTCCATCAAAGAACATCTGCCACACTTCCTCTTCTGAGGTTGCATAAGACTCGAAGACTTCATCAGGGATATCTTCGTGAAGTTTTGAATGTTCCGGAACTGGATGAGCAGCCAAGAACTCTGCAAGGGCCTGGCCTTTAACCACCTTCTGAGGGGTGAAGATCATGTCGTATTGAGACAATAAAAGTGCCCACTTAGCCAATCTTGAATTCAATGATCCTAGCTTCGTCATAAGAAGACGCAATGGGTTTACTCTGGAGATGACATGTATGGTCTGGCCGACCAAATAATGTCGTGTCTTCTGAACAGCGAAGACGAGAGCTAAACACTCTTTCTCGATAGGGTTGTAGCGAGATTCCGCTCCTATGAGAGTCCTGCTCAGATAAAAGGCCTGCTCGTGGCCATTATCGTCCTTTTGAGCGAGGAGGGCACCGAGGGAGTAGTCCAGAGCTTTTACATAAAGCAAAAATGGTTTCCCTGATGTAGGGGCCACCAAGACTGGAGGTTTGTGAGGTACCTCTTGATGTCTTCATATGCTTCCTGACAAGCTTGATCCCATACGAAGGAAGTGCCCTTTTTCATGAGTCGGGTGAACGGTTGACAGCGGCCTGAGAGATTTGCAATGAATCTTCTGATATAAGCCAGCCTGCCTTGTAAGCCCCTGAGCTCTTTGAGGTTCCTTGGTGGATGCATGCTCTGGATGGCTTTGACTTTGTCTGGGTCAAGATGAATCCCTTTTGATGCGACAATAAACCCAAGGAACTTGCCACTTGACACTCCCAAGAAGGATTTTGTCGGGTTCATTTTCAGTTGATCAGCCCGCATTATGTCGAACATCGTTCTCAGGTCGCAAAGATGTTCATTCTTGTTGCGGCTTTTGACGGCAATGTCTTCGACATAGCACTCCACCGTTTTTCGGAGATGATCGCGGAAGATCGTACTCATTGCCCGCTGGTAGGTTGCTCCGGTGTTCTTCAGTCCGAAGGGCATTACAGTGTAGCAGTATACCCCCAATGGTGTTCGGAACGAAGTATGCTTCTCGTCGTCGGATACATCTTAATCTGGTTGTATCCTGAAAAGCCGTCCATGAAAGACATCCTTTCGAACCCGCACGTGTTGTCGATCATGACATCGGTGATGGGTAGCGGGAATTTGTCTTTAGGACAGGCCGTATTGAGATCACGGTAGTCGATGCAGATCCGTATTTTTCCGTTCTTCTTGAGGACGGGGACGATGTTAGCTACCCAATCTGGATGTTGTTCCTCCCAGATGAAGCCACATGCAATGAGCTTGTGAACTTCGGCTTCAATAGCTTCCATAATGTTCGGGCGAAACCGACGTTGTAGCTGCTTGACTGGCTTGACGTCGGGCTTGATATTTAGACGGTGCACGGCTACTTGTGGATCAAGCCCGGGCATGTCTTCGTAGCTCCATGCGAAGACGTCTATATACTCCTTTACGAGTATAATTAATTCTTCCTTTTCTGTAAGTGATAGGTTTTCACTTATAAAGATGGGCTTAGGGTAGTATTGACTACCTAAGTTGACCTGTATCACCTTGTCTTCAGTAGGTGGTTCGCGCAATTCGAATCGCTTTCCCATTGGAGGTCTAATTGCTGGGCCCATGGTTCCTCATCAACAGCTTCTGCGGGCTCCAATTGACTGCTTGAAATCATATTAACAGTGAGGTTTTCGAACATTCCTCCTACACTGACATCTGAGTCCCACTCGGAGGATGAGGCCGAATGTGATGGAATTGGTTCATCGTCTTTGGCTTGAACCGTTGCTGACGATGTGGGTGTAACATATCCCAACCCCCTGCGTGTACTATCATAGTAATTTGCAGGCTTCCCTTTAGGCACAAAGTTCCGCATCAAACCGCGCCTTCCTTTTCCAAAATTCAGGCCTTCTCCATGCTTCAAGTCGTATCCCATTTTCTTCATAATATGGCGCGCCGGCCGCGCGTAATGGAAGAACTGTGGAGTGTCTGAATCTGAACTTGAATCTGCAGCTGTGGGTCCCCGTGGTTGGTTCTACCGAAGATTATCGGTAACTGACCTTGTTTGGACGGAGGGATCACTAGCGTGGCTCCTTCTATAGCTTCCATAGGTGTGCTGGCCGCACTCGGCTTATGTAGGGGCATATGCAGAGAGCCATCTGTAATGGATTTAACTGACCCAACACTCGCAGGATAATCAAAAGAAATATTATCATTAATTACCTATTCACCCTCATCCTCTGAAGGAGTATTACATTGGGGATTATTGAGACATGCTATAATTGGTTCACCAATCAGAATGGCTGGCATGCCTGCTTCGGATTCTGAATCCGCCTCATTACCACTTTCATCATCATCTGGCAATGGTTCCTTAGGTGTTTTACTGGCCTCTTGATACAGGAGAGCGTCAGTGAAGTAATTTTCTAACCCTTTGAATGGTTGCTTTTTAGCGAAGACAGTTCGTACTGTCGCATCATCTTCAACATATTTGAAGCATTGGTTGAGAGTAGAGGGAACGATCCAGTTGGCATGGATCCATGGCCGTCCTAGCAGCAGGTTATATGATGTGTCAGCGTCAATGACATAGCATGTCACTTCTGACTTCAGGCTCCCGATTCTGCAACGGAGTCTAATTTTCCCCAGTGGATGACTGCTCCCGGCGTTGAAACCGTATATTGTAGTAGTGGTTGCGCACAACCTGTACAGTGGTTGCCGAGGAAGTAAAGAAGCCTTTTGGGGATGATGCTGAGTGCGGACCCGGATCGACTTGTATTCTTTCGATGCACGTTGAACCGATATATCCGGTGTAGTACAGAGGTCGATCGTGCTTGTTGTCTTTGAGAAGCATATCTTCCGCCGTGAATGTAATAGCGGGCACCTTAGATTGTGTATGATGACATTCTGGGCAAGGAGACTGAACGTCGTCGTTAGGGATCTCAGGCACACATGGTCGAATCGTACCTCCTTAGGCCTCTTTTTTCCCTTGGTTGGGATTGGAGTGGATGCTGACATTGGTACCGACGTCGTTTGCCGTTGTATCTCGTCAGTAGACTTTTCATACTGCCTCAAGTATGATTTTCCGGATCGGGTGCCCGTCTGTTGAGGCGTATCGGCTTGCGCCGTGCAAGCAAGCTTTTCCCCTTCTGAATCGCTGAGGAAGCTGATGTAAGATTACCATCGTCTGGCAAGACAGAGATGACATTGCAAGATTTGCCCTTTAAATTGGGCTCCTTCGAATCCCGCTGTACTTCTTGGACGAGGTCCGGGTGTATCCAAATGACTTCCCCCGTCTCAAATGTTAGGGGAACGAGGCCCTTGTTATCTTGAGTCATGGCTGGAGGGTGTCTGACTTCCAACCGTGGAGCGGGGGTTGGGTAGGTTCCGTCAGGAACTGTGACCTTTTGGGTGCTGCCGAACTCAAGAGTCACCATATTGGCAGTGACTTTCTTCTGCTCCGTCTTCAATGTCAGAACCCCGGCATCGATCAGGGCTTGTATTCTGTCCTTGAGGACATAAGACTTGTCAGTAGGATGGTGGATCATCCTGTGGTAGAGGCAGTAGTATTTAGGGTCGTTTGTGCGCCCTATCTCATTGGGACGCCGAGCATCTGGCAGTTTCATTTTGTTCCCTTTGTGGAGCAGATGGAATATCGTGACCACCTGATCGTCTTTGACGGAGTACTGTTTTGGAGGGAACTTAGGCTCTTAATTGTTGAAGCCGCTCTTCTTGGCCTTCGACTACACATCTCTCTGGATAACTCCACAGACGTAGTTTCTTTGCCTTTAGCTTGAGAAGATTGCGGTAGGTCGCTACGCCCTTTGTTGTTCATCCCCCACTTGCCTCTAGGGGCGGATGGTTCGAACTTTTTAGCCGACTTCTCGGCTATCTCTGCTTGTTCGACCAATTCCTTCCAAGTGTAGGCTTTGACAGCCCCCATGCGAACTTCTACTTGGTCTAAGAAGTTGTGTCTGCATGTCTGTAAGAGCATGGGTAATGGCATCCCTGCTGGGCACATCAAGGATAAATTTCTGAACCGTTCAATGTAGTCACGGACAGATTTGCCTTCCTCTGCACAGTGGAGAGGAGCTTGTCCATGGTCACTTCGGTATCGTCCTCATAGAAATGAGAGAGGAACCGAGTTTCCAGGTCGATCCAAGAGTTGATAGAGCCCGAGGGGAGACTTCGAACCAGTCAAATGCCACCCCCTTTAAGGTTCCAATGAATAGCCTAGCCATGATGGCGTCATTGCTTATAACATTACCAGTCTGAGACCGAAAATAGTAGATGTGCTGATTTGGCGAGCTCTTTCCATCATAGGTATGCAACGTTGGTGGTTTGAACTTCGGTGGATATGGCACCGAATCCCACTCCAGCGGATAAGGACGGACTGACCCAACCTTCTTTAATTCATCCCTCTGAGCTAGGGATGTGATTTGAGCTTGGAGGCCCTTAAGGACTTCGGCGTCTAAGGAAGAACCCTCCTTGGATTTCTCCGGCTTTGGCTGCTCATTGCTGAAGTGTTCCTCCTCATCGTGATTGCTCCCGACATCGTTGTCATTCCGATTGCTGAGGAGTCGAGCAAGCATCTTTTGAATATTATCCAAGGCTTCTTGCTGGGTTCTGGAAGTTTGCTCCTGAGCTTTCAGGCGCCGACGAAGGTCGTCGTTGACATTATCAGCCATATTGACTGATGCTCTGTCTGTTCGCACCAAGCTAACTGTCGCCGAAGAGGCGTACCCACTATCTTCATCTTCTTCGTCCGATGATTGGAGTGATCTCCTGGGCTGTGACGAGGCTAGGGCCGTCGAGGAAGAAGGCTGCTCGTAACTGTAGGGTATCGCCACCCTGGATCTGGTGTTTCGGAAGACACCTTCTTCATGCACCAAGACTTTGCCTAAGTCTGGGCTGTAGTCTGGATCTGGGAAGCTGCGGGTGTCGTCAGATGTTTGACTTCCTCCGCGTAACTCTCGTCCTCTCCCAGTCATGTTGACGGATGCGGAGGCTGGATCTCGTGAGGTGCTCCTTCTGCGGTGCTTCATAGGGAGATGTACAGACAGCCGATCAAAGACTGATTGCCGGCATGGAGGAGTGGCGAGGATTCGTCGTGACCGGCAACGAGCTGAATGGATTGTCACCAGCTGGCATCCCCTTTGTTGATAACAGGGGGAAGTAGTTCGGAAAGACACCGACTTCCGCTCGTTCGCCAAGAATTCTAGCAAGTCAGGCCCATGGGAGCCTACATAATCCTGTGGAGAGGCCTTTCTAGAGCGTACATAGGATGATGTTCCGTTCCTCTTATCCCTGCGGAAGGGATTAGCACTGAATAGTACTTCAGTTCTAGCTTCGCCAACAGGTGCGAGCTTAATGTTTGACGAACTGGAGAGCGGAGCACGCTGTGGTGCTTTACCCACTATGTCGCTGCAAAGGGGATTTGCTTTAGATAACACTCTGGCCCTAGCCTCGCGGCCATGGACACAGTGAGTATGCTGTGGTACAGTAGCTTCGCTCATAAGAACGATGCTGGCACAAGGCACTGCTGCTCTTGAATTGGGCGACGGTATGATTGCCGTCTTGACTTTATGCTTGGAGCAGACAGGCATCTTGCTTTTTTTCGCGGAGAGAGGCGCGGTTTAGGCGTAGCTACGCCTGAAGCTTCGGTTGGAGACTTCTGTTTAGGCTTCCATACCCGCCTTGGCAGAGGAGACTTAGGTTCGCAAGGAACCTGATTAGCCACACGCGAGGCTGAGGGGTGTTGGCAGAATTCTACTTCCGGTTTCTGCTTTGAAACCTTGGTCGTGGAAACCTTCCCATGCTTCCGTGCTCGAAGCATTGGGCCACCCCAGAGAGGACTTCTTCAAATCTTCCTTGATCGAACTGAACCACCAAGTTCTCACAAGTAAAGGAATCAGACTGCGGACGTGCTTACTTGTTGCGCCAAATAACCGCAGTAGGTTCACAGAGAACCTTTTCTGTCTCCGCAGAGACTTTCCTTGAAGATTTAGCCAGAGAAGCTCTGGCTACACCGGCTTTTCTGAATTCAGAATTAGACCCGAGGGTCTGTTCGTCGCATTGCGACACTTGATTCTCAGAAATGGAGAATACAATCCCCAGCGGAGTCGCCATATTGTTTTCCATTATATTTTCGAAAGGGGAAAACTTACAAATAAAAGAGTTGAGGAGCTAAATTACAAGTATTCTTAAAAAAGATTACAAGTAGATCTCCTCAGAGATTCTGGAGAAGTGTGCCGATAGGAGTCTGGTCAGCGCGCGACCACTTTGTCACTTTGACGATGCGAGCGATGAGATTCCCTTCTCGCCTGGTTCCGGAAATCAGAGAATAGAAGGTTGGTAGAACCCTCTTGCTGCTTCTCAAAATCGCCTTCAATTATGAATTCCTTCTCGCCTGGTTCCAGAGATTCCTTGAGAAGAAGGACGATGTTAGGGTATCAACACCCTGGATAGAGAAAGCAATTCTCTAAAAGATCTCTGATTCGAGAGCACACGGTGCGTCGTGAAGAAGCCTCTGCTTATGGAGTCCTCTTGTGCGTGTCATCTGAGGAAAGGCTCTGAAAGGCTCAGAAAGGCTCTATTTCTGGAGATCCTTTTTGCCTCCTCTTTATTGTACCCCTGATGGGCTATTTATAAGGAGAGCAAGGGTATAATTGTCCCTTGAAAATAGAGAAACAGATTGAATCGAATCTGTTTGAATCTAGAAAGTAGCCTTGCTGCGAGGCTAGGATCAGCTTCTGCGAAGTTAGAAATGGCAGGTCGGTTGATCCACTTAATCTGTTTTGATTCTTTCCATATTGTTGAAAGATCTCTCATGATCCTCTTACTCATTTTAAGAGAGTCAAGAGATTGCGGCAATCAACTGCCGAATTTGATCTCCGATTTGATCTTAATTGGATTTGATCTGATTAGATCTGATCTCATCTGGAGATTTGATTGGTCAAAGGTTGACCATAGCAGACCAATAGCGGCGCTGCCCGCTTTGAGCTCGCAGCGGAGCTGGAGACGGTTTCTGGCAAAGTCAGAAGAAAGCTCTTCAGCGGAGCTAGATAACATTTGTGGCGAAGATACCGAACATCCTTCTGCGCGGTTGGCGAAGCTATGAGTTAGCTTCCTGGCGAGGCTTTGAATGGCTTCAAGGCGAGGTTGGATGATTTTAGCCTCTCAGGCGAGGCTATCCCTTTGGGCTCATGTGATGCTAAGTGTTAGCACCTTAGACCTGCTGAGGTCTGTTTAGAAACAATCCGGGTTCACTGTCTGCTTGCTGGATCAGTGAGTCCAAGTTGCTTCCTTGTCCCTCGGAGATGGGTGAAAACTGGTCTTCAGCTCGTCTGTCACTTGTCTTTTTAAATGTCAACAAGTTTAGACATTGTTCGGACCAATA